>JAIGNY010000676.1:65000-80000 GCA_020152595.1 Chiridota heheva
CAGTAGACAGCACGGACAGTAACAGTACGGAGAGCAGACAGGACGGATAGTAGACAGCACGGACAGTAGAAATCACGGAGAGTATGCATCACGGACAGTAAACAGTAAGAACAATAAACAGCCCATACAGTAGGCAGTGAAGAGAGCAGACAGTCCGGACAGTAGACAGCACGGGCAGTAGAAATCATGGACAGTAGACTGACATCATGGACAGTAGACAGCACGGACAGTAGATAGCACGGACAGTAGACAGCACGATCAGTATACAGTACGGACAATAGACAGCACGAGCAGAAGTCAGCACGGACAGTGGAGATTATGGACTGTAGACAGCATGGAAAGTAGACTGCACCGATCAGTAAACAGCGCGGACAGTAGACTGTATGGAGAGCAGACAGCACAATCAGTAGACAGCACGGACAGTAGACAGCAAGGCCAACAGACATCATGAACAGTAGACAACATGGACAGTAGACAGAACGATCAGTAGACAGCACATACAGTAGACAGCACGGACAGTAGACAGCACGGACAGTAACAGTACGGAGAGCAGACAGGACGGATAGTAGACAGCACGGACAGTAGAAATCACGGAGAGTATGCATCACGGACAGTAAACAATAAGAACAATAAACAGCCCATACAGTAGGCAGTGAAGAGAGCAGACAGTCCGGACAGTAGACAGCACGGGCAGTCGAAATCACGGACTGAAGACATCATGGACAATAGACAGCATGGACAGTAGACAACACGGTCAATAGGCCGCATGGACAGTAGACAGCACGTACAGTAAACATCACAGACAGTAGATAACATGGACAATAGTTAGCATGGACAGTAGATAGAATGGACAGTAGACAGCATGGGCAGTAAGTAGACAGCATGAACAGTAAAAATCACGAAGAGTAGACATCACGGGCAGTAGACAGTATGAACAATAGACAGCACAGACAGTGAGGAGAGCAGACAATCCGGACAGTAGACAACACGGACAGTAGACAGCACGGGCAGTAGAAATCACGGACAGTAGACCTCATGGACAGTAGACAGCATGGACAGTAGACAGAACGATCAGTAGACAGCACATACAGTAGACAGCAAGGACAGTAGACAGCACGGACAGTAACAGTACGGAGAGCAGACAGGACGGATAGTAGACAGCACGGACAGTAGAAATCACGGAGAGTATGCATCACGGACAGTAAACAGTAAGAACAATAAACAGCCCATACAGTAGACAGTGAAGAGAGCAGACAGTCCGGACAGTAGACAACACGGACAGTAGACAGCACGGGCAGTAGAAATCACGGACAGTAGACCTCATGGACAGTAGACAGCATGGACAGTAGACAGAACGATCAGTAGACAACACATACAGTAGACAGCAAGGACAGTAGACAGCACGGACAGTAACAGTACGGAGAGCAGACAGGACGGATAGTAGACAGCACGGACAGTAGAAATCACGGAGAGTATGCATCACGGACAGTAAACAGTAAGAACAATAAACAGCCCATACAGTAGACAGTGAAGAGAGCAGACAGTCCGGACAGTAGACAACACGGACAGTAGACAGCACGGGCAGTAGAAATCACGGACAGTAGACATCATGGACAGCAGACAGCATGGACAGTAGACAACACGGTCAATAGGCCGCGTGGACAGTAGACAACACTTGCAGTAGACATCACAGACAGTAGATAACATGGACAATAGTTAGCATGGACAGTAGATAAAATGGACAGTAGACAGCATGGGCAGTAAGTAGACAGCATGGACAGTAAAAATCACGAAGAGTAGACATCACGGGCAGTAGACAGTATGAACAATAGACAGCACAGACAGTGAGGAGAGCAGACAATCCGGACAGTAGACAACACGGACAGTAGACAGCACGGGCAGTAGAAATCACGGACAATATACATTATGGACAGTAGACAGCATGGACAGTAGACCGTATGGACAGTAGATAGCATGAACAGTAGACAGCACGATCAGTATACAGTACGGACAATAGACAGCACGAGCAGAAGTCAGCACGGACAGTGGAGATTATGGACTGTAGACAGCATGGAAAGTAGACTGCACCGATCAGTAAACAGCGCGGCCAGTAGACTGTATGGAGAGCAGACAGCACAGTCAGTAGACAGCACGGACAGTAGACAGCAAGGCCAACAGACATCATGAACAGTAGACAACATGGACAGTAGACAGAACGATCAGTAGACAGCACATACAGTAGACAGCACAGACAGTAGACAACACGGACAGTACACAGCACGGACAGTACACAGCGCGGACAGTACACAGCGCGGACAGTACACAGCGCGGACAGTACACAGCACGGACAGTACACAGTGTGGAGAACAGACAGCACGGACAGTAGACAGCACGGGCAGTAGACAGCACGGACGGTGGATGAAAAAATAACTTGACAACCTTTAAGTCAATAATCAGCAGATCGGGAAATTGCATAATAATCATAAAATTGGACATCTCTAATTTAAAGTGATTACTATAACTAAATATTCAAAACTTTTTTGTATATACTTTTGAGATAACTCCTCTATCATAACATATCATTATACAGCTATACAGACTATACGAGCTTTCATCTGCTTTTATCAACCAATAAAAACAAATATAGTCCAGAAAATTGTTTCATTATTTTAATTCAAAAGAATAGATATTCAAGTTTGATTAAGTTTGATCAAAGTTCTGATGCAAACGTCAATTAAAAACGTGAACATTTATTTTACTAAGTAATAAGAAGTAAATGTATTAGATTCAATATTTTTCTTTGAAAAGGTATGTATCATGGAGCCATTTTGGGTCATCAAAATTTGAAAATCTTTTGTCTGAGAGCTTTTTATTGAAAAATTGTTTTATCAATTGAAGCCATGTTAACTTAAAAAAAATCTTCAGAGTTATTCCGGGCATCGCGCTACCATGGTTTCGCACCTGGAATCCACCCCTTGAATTCCACGCCGTATATCGCACACTCCATATAAGTGTTGCCGCCGAGATTGTTCACAAACGCGGCGCTGGGTTTGTCTCCTCAAGCAGTCAATGTTGAAAAGAAATCGCCGTCACTGAAGTGCGGTATATTCTGGTAAAATGTTCTATTTTTTCTTCCACATTAGACATGGGATGATGGTCTTGCTACCCAAGCCCAAGAATGGGGCGACAATTGCGAGTACGACCACCCTATAGGAATGTCGGGGTACAGGGGTATTGGTCAAAATCTGTATATTGCACCTTATAGGAGATCTGATATACCACCAGCTCTCGACAAACCCATCAATGTCTGGATGGAAGAAGGAAACTGGTTTGACTATGAAAAGACGAAGCAAAGATGTGAGCCCGGAAAAGTGTGTGGGCATTACACACAGGTAAGCTAACGTTTACGCGCGTACTAACCCAGGTTTTGGTAGATCGTCCGAAATCAATTTATCAGAAAATAAGCTAAAAAATAAATAAAAAACTATAATCAGTCTGGTTCGTACTTCCGGTCTCCCAATCAGGAGATACTTTACGGAAGTATCTCACAATGCATCTATCTAAATTCAAATTTTGCATAGGAATAACACAAGAGTCAAACAAATTTCAAGTGCGGGGAACGCAACCACTGCACAGGGTTCAAATTTTTCTTTACGAAATAAAATCATGACATAATGATTTGACCGTGCGCTTTTAAAATTCACTGTAGAACATTTGAGAAATTTGAAGAAAAGTGATGACTTCCTATTATTTTTTAACGTTAGACAGTCGCGTTTTACGAGATTTTCCGGTGCAAAAAACAGTTTGAATTTTGGTTGGGGAAATATTATTGACTTACATTGTAATAAATATTAAAGAGTCAAATCACACTTTTGTATCTTCATTTTGTTTTGATAAAACAGAGTATGAAGAAATATTACACATAAAGCGGCTACACCAACGACTGTGGCGATGCTTCGTTATTAAATAGACTTGTACTGCGCATGTCCCGAACGGGCGAACTATGAATTCTCCCGATCGGGAGTACAAACCGGAATAATAATCAAGTCAAGAAAATTCCAAATTTTGAAAGGGATCAGCCACTGGAGAGCCAGTGAATTTTCAGGAAGGGGTCAAATGTACTAAAAACCAAGAAGAAAAAGACATGATTTCAGAGAACACACGCAAAACATCAGGTGGTCTAAACGAAATAAAATTTGTTGTGCTGTGACCCCAAAAAAAACAAATTTCAGAAAAAGTCAAATTATGTATTTTTACAGCCAAACAGTCTCAAAAAGTCATTATAATAAGGTACTACAGAATTCAGAAGTACATTAATACTATTAGTACTTTAAAAAGCAAGTTTGATGAAAGGAGGGTATGGAAATCTCTTTTCAATTAATTTCGAGTAATGATTAACGATGAGAGTATACGGATTTAATGAACTGCTGTATTATATTTGTCGTATGTTATGCATTATCCTATACAAACGTTTGCAGATTATTGTGAAATACTATAAATCTATTTGTAAATATGAAAAAGAGCAAGAAATATCAAAAGTCATTGTTTTTTCAAAGTTGACTCTAAAAGACAATATACCATGATACCACCCTGGTACTACCAACCATTATGCCATACCAGATAGCTGTGTTGTGATTTTCAACCCTACCAATACCAAGCCGTATACAGGGTATAGTCGGCGTCAGCTAAAGGTCGATCGAGTTCAAGAGAGGAATAACCTGTAAGACTGTTCGAAAAAATAAAAAGGTTCCTTTGCTATGTCTGATCAAAGTTTGAGGTGTTAATTGTTCAATATATGTGTAATTTGAGAAGTATGAATGCGTAGCATATACTTTAAAATATTTAGGTAATTCTTAATTTCTTTCCTAAATCATTGTCACTAGAAGTCTAGAAATGACGAGAAAATATATTTCTGGGAGAATTTCATTGTGGACGCCATGGTAAAATAAATTTAAAAAACCTGAGAAAATTGTCTGCACCACTTAATTGTGATAGACAATTAAAAGACACAGTATACATACAAAAAAGGATACCAAAGTCACCATGTCATACGTCGCAAATTAACATATTAATGTCTGAAAATTGAAAAAGCTATCAAATTAAATATTTTGAACCAATTTTGATGATTTATTTTATTCTGGTCATGTTTTAAATCCATTTTAAAGCTATGGTTGCTAATGCTGCATGTACAAGCCCATTGCTTTCTGTCGTTTGGTTTATCATAAAAAAGATTATGCTGTGGCAGTATTCAGCAGTGGATATTTTATGTTTCTTCCATTTTGAATGGTTGCCTTTTAAACAGAATGTCTGGTCAAAAACTAAGGCAGTTGGATGCGGTATAAGCTTTTGTGAGGCCGCGGTCGAACCTAGCACTGGTAAAATTTACAAGAACTCTTGGTATGTTGTCTGCAATTTCTCTCCAGGGTAAGTAAAATTTACAATTAATAAGAACATTACCACCAGTCAGTTGCGGCACTGCGGGAGAACTCGCCTTCCACCCCCCCCCCCCTTCCCCCTCCCTCTTCTCCAAATTGAAGAATAGTTTATCCCCATTTTCCGCCATCAGTCCAGTACATTCTCCCAATCGAGAGTCTACTCCAATTTTCCCAATCCGGAAGATATTTCGCAATCATTACCCATAATACAGCTTTCCAATTTAAATTTGAATCTGTCTATATTAAAATAACATTAAGCAATATGCTTAGACTAAATTACATGGGAAATACAAGTGAAAATGTTTGATTTTATTGCTGCAATTTCGCAGCGCAAATTTCTCGTTCACCGATGATTTTGAAATCTTAAGAAAACATATTTGTTAGTCTCCGCTCAGAAGATCTTTTTTTTAGATTTATTGTCCACAACAAGGCCTCGTAACTCAAAATAGCAAATATCATAAGTTATAGTATATGCATTCACAAAAACAAAACATAAATACATGACGCTATTCAAAACGGTGTCATATTTTTAAAACAGTTTAAATTCCGTTCACTGCTGCACATCGATCTCCTAATTGGGAGCAGCGTGGACCTTTCTTGTCATACTGTCATAAGAAATATGCAGAGCCGATATTTGTTCTGTTATTGCCTATAACGTTTGCCTGCCAACTGAATCCCTCTGACAGCCTGACGGCCTCGTTACTGCGCTATGGTTCATATAAAATGTTATTTTTCCTTCATGTACATAATACAAAATACAATTCGATTAGAATATGGTGAAAGAAGTCCTTGGGAATCCGTTAAATGATACCTAAAAACATTTAAAAACAGTGGCGCATCTAGAGGGAGGCCAGGGGGAGGGGAAGAAGGGGAAGGGGGAAGAAGAAGGGAAGGGGTGGGGGTGATTTCCCTTAGTTACATTTTCTTTCCCTTCTAATTCCTAGTGGTAAAAATGATGATTTTTGATATAGGAAGGAAACCTCAGTGCCCATGCCTCATAACAAAATGTACAACATTCGGTTTGAATTTGGTTCTATACCGGCAAAGTTATAGCATCATTTAAAATGATTTATCTTATTTCAGTTCAGTATTTTTCGGTCATAAATGGTGCATTGCTGCAATCAACACTTTAATCGACTTGAGGGGAGGGTCAGAGGTGGAGGGGGAACGGGGAAAACCTTTTCAAGTGAGCATTGCACCTTTCTTGTTGGATTCTTTCATGCTAGTAAAGTAAAATTTAATAACTTGATGAAATTGAAGGAAAATTTGATAAAGTTATTGAAAGGCTTGGTAAGATTATTGGAAAGTTTGGTAAAATTATTAAAAAGTTAAGTAAAAGTTGACAACATTTTCCAAAAATTAAAGGAAATTTCCAGCAAAGTGAAAAAAATTAACTCAAAATGATGGAAATTTCTTGAAAATAAAGAAATTCCTTAACATGCCGAAAAAACAAAAATTGAACGAGATTTCCCAATTAACAGTAACGTTTGATGGAAACTTGATTTACCAGTTCAATTTTCCCATTTTTAACCAGGAATTTTTTGGAGTTTTTGCCCCTGAGAGGAAACTCTTTTACACTTCTATAAGATACCCACAATTAATATGTTGGTTGAAAAGTTCTGCCTTTATAGTTTTTTCTAAAGAGGATTGTTCCCCCTCAGAATGTAATCTTGTATGGCTACGCCACTCCTATTTTAAACAGTCCGGGAGCAGCCAGAAAACTGGGTACTTTGAATTACCCAAAGAAATTGGATACTTTTTTGCATTACTTCACCTCATGAGCCTACACATTTGACTAGCCCGCACACTAAACGTATGGGTTTTTTATTTTCCACTTCGGATTGTCCAAAATTTTACTGGATATCCTGAAATTTTGGAGACGGGTAGTAAATAGGACATTCAAAACTGTTTGCCACTGCTTTTTTAAATTCATCGTCAACTTTTTGAGAAAATCAATCAAACAGATTGTTCATAAAAGCAACAGTTAGGGATATCACAAAGTCATTTAATCTATACTGTATCCTCCACTGAAGTTAATATTCTCATGCCATTCTCCTCCCCCCCCCCCCCCTTTCCTTTACACACACACACTTTTATACGATTTATAAGATAGATAAAGTGCAGTAATACTTCGTGTGTTGTCATACATGAGAGACAAAAATACGTGGTCGTGTACAAATTGCAGAGCAACAGAGGTCTTTATGAATCATAAAAAGTGTGGGAATATCCAGACTGCCGGATATCATCTTCAGTGCAGGACACGGTGTGTATAAATTTGTGCAATGTGGCGCAACGGTAGCTCGTCTGACTCCAGATCAAAAGGTTGCGTCTTCGAATCACGTCAGGATCATTCCTATATCCCCTTTTTAAACTGTAAAAACATTCTTTAATACGAGCATATGAGTTAATGACTTTCTGTAAGGTTTGTTCCATTCAGGTTACATCATAGGGGTTTTTCATTCAATACTTTCTTAAATTTACAAAAATTGTAATGAAGGAGAAGCCAAAATGTATTCTTAACGATAGGGGAAATGCACGGGAGGGCGGCGAGGGAAGACGGAAGTGATTTATTTCATCTTTTATATCCTTGCAAATTTAACAAATATGAATTTGCAGCCTTAGATTTCCTGGAGTGTACTTATAACATTCTTGTAATTATGTTTCAGCGGGAATACTGGGGGACTGCCCTACGAAAAAGGAACGCCTGGTACCAAATGCCGGAAGGAACCAGCATCGCCGGGCTATGCAGTAAGATGGCAATATCTTTTTTGATTATTTTGAAGAATATGCAAATAGTGTTAACGGATAAGTTCAGAGGTCAAGCGTGTTCATCTTAAATAGATGAGGATATTAGCCAAAATAATGAATAAATTGTTCAAAGTCTTGTATAAAAACGTCTAAAATCAGTTTAAACGTGGCATCATATCTCCATGTTCCTCACAAAACGTGTAATCTTAGGAACAGTATTTTGGGATGTTGTGTTTTAAAAAGTTGGGCATCTTAACATCTTAAACAAAGTTGGCGTAGTGAAATACCTGCAATTTACTGTCAAATGAAATTGTGAAAAGAAAATCTTGACTTAAAAAAAAGAATTCGAATTCAAATATAATTGTTACATAAATAAGGTTTAATGTCATTCTATAACCATTCATTTTCAAACAAACTCGTGATGTCGAGTTAAAACCCTGAAATCTCTTTAATCTATTGACATAGCAAGCTATCAAGGTATTACCTTCATGCACGGTTCTGTTTGCCTTTTGTCCTCTATATCATCGGATCAGTCCGGAAGAGGTCAAACAAAAAGGAACCAAAAAGTTCCTTAAATTAAGAACTTTTCGTGACATGAACAAAACGATAAAGAAACAGTCTAAAACTTTTTGATTTAAATGACAATCAAAAGCAAACAGAAAGAAATAGTAGCGCATGATGTCGTACACCAAATAGATATGATCAATGACAAATACATACAGCCACATTCATAGGCGGCTCGCCACGCTAAATATTGATAATCATTGTTTTTTTAATTTGTATAAATATATCAATCATATGTATAGTTAAAAAGATGTTCGTATTCCGCACCCCCCCCCCCCCCTCCCTTTTCCCAACACCCATCATGTTTTACCCCTCCAACTAAAATCTCTTACAGCCACCCGTGACCTTAAGCTCATTAATCTGTTAAAGATACGCTAACGTTATGGACTACCGTAACGTTTAAATATGTTCGGCCACACGTATATTATAATTAATATAGGAGGATAGTCATGCAATAATCAGATTAATAACTGATTAATGCCCAGAAACTATAAACCTTCAAGAAGATTTCACAATTTGAAAATTTGTTCGTCTTCCTTAGAAACACATAATATGCTTTATTTTCATTTATATCTTATTATTATTATAGTGTATTATAAAATGTTATTATTATCGTTATTTTTTTTGATCGAAGATATAATGTCAATGTATCCTTTCCTTCTTCTCGTTTAGCGGATTGCACCCTGGGCGAGGATGCAGGATGCGGTGAGTGTGTCAACACCCGATTTCAATCGCTTTATCACTGTAGCTACTGTAAATAATGATAAAATTATAGTCAGTAACTACTGACATGTATTATAATACGGTAATACATATACATGTGGTATTACTACGTTAGCCTAAAATGAGAATCCAGATAAAAGACTAATTTAATTTTTTTAGAGACATCCCATTGCGTGGGACAGGAAGCTTAAAAGTTAAAAATTTTAGAGATTGCCTTGACTATGCGGTCCGAAATTATACTAGCATGATACAAAAATCATTCCAAATTTTATCATTTCGGAAAAGTAGTGTCATTAGCATGGTATTTTGCAGTATTCGGCGGAAATTACTCCTTCCACTCCCCTCCCCTCCAACGTAACTTTGTGGATCCGCTCTTCATGGGCTTAAATTTTGTATGAGACTGGTGTTGTATTTTACTTTAGAGCTGTATTAGGCCAACAAATGTAGATAACAAAAAAGCCTAAACCTGGAAATAGCTGGTAACAAGCTAATTTTTTCAGGATAGGTCCAGAATTATGTCCTTTATTGTCCTTCGGACAAATTCCCATAAAGACGTATAGCAAGCCAGCTGTTTTAGGTCTACAGTCTGTTACAATGGAGCCCCTCTAGATTCCTAGTCAGGAACCATCATGCCTACGATCAGAGGCTGCCCTAGATGCCTTGTGGGTGTGTGGCTGGATTCTTGAAATATCCCCATACCCCACATGGAGGAGCTTTATGTAAGTCGCTATGACGAATGATCAGTATGAGAAAAGCAGAATCGTAACCCTTGCTTTCATCAATCTAGATCCAACCAATCTAAGCACTATCTACACTTTGCTCAAAAACAGTGTGAGAGACATGACTTGCGGGTATGCCCAGTTACATTTGACTAGCCTTTATACATTAAAACTGCGGAGAGGAAGTAGAAAAGTGGAGCTTTAAGAGACGGTGTACGCCAAAAGATCCGTTGTACACATGTTAACTAGCCATGCCTTCAATCATGCATTCCGTGCTCACATTCTTACATCAGCAGCCCTATCTGTGTTTTAATGGGTACACCTGGATTCCTTGGGCAGCATTGATAAAGAATGTTTAGGAACTTTTACAAAGGCCTTCTTAGCCAACACACAATGCCACTAAAGTAGCTAAGGAGGAGTCTATCAAAATTTCACCAACTCATATCAACATGCACTACTTGACCAAACAGCAAGTCAGAGCAGGACTGGACAACTCTGCATGCAGTATATCTGGCAAGTGGCACTCATGCAACACTTCATTCGTACTGAAAGGACGGGTGAATGGAAACTTCACCTCTACTGTTTGAGATAAATGATTCTACATTTCCATGCCGCAGGTCACTTCCATTGCGCAAAGGCTGCAGCAAGGCTGTATCAACAACAAATGCAAATGGAAGCTCAAGTTAGAGCAGATAATGCCAGTTGATGAGTACAAACTCTTTACAGAGAAGGGATACTTCACTATCCGTCGTCTTGATCAATTCTGGAGTGGAAACTTCTCAGACCAGACCATCGAGCAGTTCTTAATGCGAATGCTGAAAATATATGGAAGAATGACGCATGGCCAGGGTATCACAGATAGTACATTAACAAAGTGGGTCCATGCATCACCTCGCTACGTTCCTGTCTGTCAGGCATTGGAGCGGTTCACTGGGATGCACACTGCCACATCTGAGCAACACAGAGACCTCCATTCTAGCACCCAGTCAAGGGACAACAGACATCGTGTGACTTTTATTCAATGGCTGCAGGCACATCCACCATTTGCTGGATATGAACCAGATCGTCTAGTTTCCACATCAACTGGAATTCCTGCAGATGCATCAGTCAACTGCGATAATGCGATGAATATTGGTTTGGCAGCTGCCTTACAAATGGATGGCAAGAAACTTACAGAAGTTACACTGCGTCACAGTGACAAGGTGAACACAATCAGTACCGAGAACAAGACTGTCAAAATCAGAGGACAGAACACAAAAGTCAGCCTAAGTTTGTTATTATACAGAATTATGTGTGTTTTCAACAAAAGTTCTGAGATGGAAGCGTTCTTGGCTTACGAGTTTGCTCCTCAACCACCTTCCCTCCTCCATGATGGTGTATTTTGGAAGCCTGCAAAAGTTCTCTTGAAATCCTATTGAAATTATTTGTTACACAGCAATCCAACGTTCTAGGGACTTGCCTTTTCACTGTAGATTTTGGGCACCTACTTCAAACAGTCGTTTGGCATCAGCCGTCAACCTATGGTGATGTATGTCAGTCATATATATATATATATATATATATATATATATATATATATATATATATATATATATATATATATATATATATATATATATATATGTATTATATATATATATATATATATATACATATATATATATAAATATATATATATATATATATATATATATATATATATATATATATATATATATATATATATATATATATATATATATATATATATATATATATATATATATATATATATATATATATATATATATATATATATAGATATATGTATATATATATTTTTGTGGTTTTTTGATGGTTATGGTAGCAACACTTCGACGAAGGTAGCTGAGCAGAGGCGGGCAGCTCAGAAGTGTACATCCATTGAGGTCATATTTGATAATAACACACCACCTACCACTCCTCAATTGGCATTCTTGACAAACAGTATGAACAAGAAAAGACTGATTCAAAATCTGTATGAAAAGATGCAAATGTTTGGCATACGCGTTAAGCAGGCAGAGGCAGAGGCAGAGGCAGATTCACTAATTGTGTCCACAGTACTTGCCGTAGCAGTGTTAGCAGAGCTGCCAGTCGTTGTAGGAACAGATACTGACTTACTGGTCATGCTGGTCATGCTAGTGGCTCGGGCAACTACTTCTACAAATGTGTACATGTTATACCGCAGCAACCTGACAACCTTGCACAACACACATGACATTCAGCAGGAGATCGGAAACACAGCCAAGCACTTGATGGTTATAAATGCTATTACAGGATGTGATACTGTTTTTGCCATCTATTGTCAGGGAAAACAAAAGGCATTTAATCTTGTGCAAAAAAACAGGACTATGATCAGTTGGACACGTTCACAAAGGCTGAATGCACACTTGTAGAGGTAAATAAAGTAGGAGAAAGTTTCATTCTCAAGCTGTGTTGAGCGAGAAACTTTAAATCTCTGGATGAATACCGCCACATAGTATATAAATGGGCGATTGGTATGATTTCCCTTAGTTCATCTTTCCAGCTGGCAAGTTTACCCCCAAGTAGTGCTGCAGCAAAGCAACATTCCTACAGCACTTTACCTCACAATTCAACAATGGATGGGAAATGCTCTGCCTCCAACAGACTGGGGATGGCGATCACAGGATGGAACTCTTGCACCAGTAGAAACAAACATACCTGTTGTCCCAGACACCTTGCTCAACATGGTATCATGGGAGTGTAAAGCTGAAGGTTGTGCCAACATGACATGTAGTTACAAGAAACTTGGATTTGTGTACCTCCATGTGCAGCAAATGCACAGGCCAAACCTGCAACAACACTGCACCCACACCTCTAGATGTCAATGATGACGTGCCAACATCACTGGACATAATTAGTATTCTTAAAGATACTGCACACGATGATGAAGATGAAGAATAGCTAGCTCCTCATGAGTTAGCTAACAATGTTTCAATGAGTTACACAAGAACATTTCAAATCATGGTTTTTCATTTAATTGCAAGTGGAAATGGTAGAAAATTCTTATTGTAAATTTCATATCTTTTAATCTTCTTTGAACAAAATATAACTAAAAAAAGCAATAGGGAGAAAAAATCTGACATATCACAAATAAAATTTTCTTCTTTCCATTGCAAAAGTTTCACTTTTTAAACATCACCTCATTTAGTTATGGTTGGTCACAGCTTCTATAATTTAACATATTATGAGATAATGGTTACAAATGTATTTGATGTGTACAAAGGTGTATTTAGGGAATTTAGTGATGATAATATGCTATATTGTGGGACCCAGATAGCAGAATTTTGGACGCCATCTTGGTCATTTTGGTACCTTATGGTTAGTTTTAGTATTTCTTATTGGATTCTTTGTTCATTAGAACATATTGTTGGACATTTTTTTGCATTGTGAACTTGTCAGGTTGATATGATATCATGAAAATAAAAAAAATGGCGGTCATTTTGGACACCATCTTGGTTTTAGTAATTTTTAGATGTTTTAACCTCTTATTGATGCTCCAATGGATTGGTTGTCCCTTAAAACATGTTTAGACAATTATTTCTTACTTATAACCTTTCTGGATGCAAAAAGTGATGAAAATTAAAATGGCGGCCATTTTAGACGCCATCTTGGATTTCCGGGAAACCAGGCTAAAGCTAAAATCATTGGCCTAAATTACGTGATCGGTGGGCGGGAACGGAAAGAGTATATACTGATATACCAATAGCGTTTATTGTAGCTTTTTGATTTTTTTTTAGGGGGTGTGGAAGCCGCCCAAGCTCCTCCCCCGAAAAAAAAGCTGCATCCGGGTTGACAGCAGTGGTGTACGCATATAGGAGGAAGCATGGAAAATTCTTAAAATTGCATAAACATTGTAAAAATTAGATAAATGGAAATTTATGAGTTTTTAATCTGTTAATTGTGGTAAAAATTCTTAAAATTTCCGAAACTTTTGTAATATTTCACTTAATTATCCGAAAAAGGTCACCACAGGAATTAAAAGCCAAACAAAAAAACATTGGAGTCGCAAAGTCGGGTTGGGTTGCATTGGGGGAAGGGGCACACATGCCCTCTAAAATGTCTTTGAGCCCCCAGGTCTGCCAAATAAAATATTTGTTTGCCTAAAATGGGCGTATATATGACGAACTTGATCGACTGTAGTGCAAGTAACTTGTAAGTGAGCCCAAGATAGCACGGAACTAATTGTTTTCCCCATTGCAACCTATGATAAAACCTTTCACTTCGGGGTCAGGCGTTTTGTACCAGAACAGAAAGAGAAATTTTGGGGGACTTTCGCGATGTTTTCTGAAAAGTATTACGTAATGTTTTTCAGATGATGGTACCTATCGGGGTTCACCTGAGGTTTTGGTTCTTTTTTAGGCTGAAGTGAATAGGTGTTGTGCGCCCTCACAAAATGACACAAATTTTGGCATGGGTCTATCTGTTCATGGAAAAACAGTTCCCCATGAAACTTTATGAAGCAGTTCTCGTCAAGATTGGACATGTATAGTCAAGACCTGTACTTTCTCTACCATCTCTAAAAGTTTTAATTTCTAAGCTTTCTGTCTCATGAAATGGGAAATCCCCAAAATATTCTATATTAGACCTTTTCCATGCAGAGGTTCTCATTTTGGGCTAGCGTCGTAGTGCCTGATTAGTTCTGTGCTACCATATAAGTAAATGTTTTACCGTATTATAATATATGTCAGTATAGTTACTTAATATAGCCGTAATATGTATTACCGTATCATAATACACATGAATATAGTTACTGACCATAATTGTATCAT
>JAIGNY010000676.1:85000-117500 GCA_020152595.1 Chiridota heheva
CATATAATCTCATTATTAATCATTATTCATAAATCGAAATTAATTGAAAAGAAATTTCCATACCCTCCAGTCATCATCGATTTGGTTCTTCCAAGAATTAATACTGGCAATATACTTTTGAATACTGTAGTACCTTTGAAAAAAAAAAAAAACATTTTTGCACCACGTTGTAATCAACCTTATTGCCAGTTTTACAGTCATTTTGATCGCTTTCTAAGATCTTAGGCTCTTGAAATACTGTTATAGAGTATATATTTTTTATTTCATATTTGATTCTATACTGTCATATAGCTGACAGGTTAAATATAATTCTGTGCAATGATTGTAAATGACAAAAATCTCAGAAAATATTGCAGTGAAATAAAAACAATCATACGGCAGGCTCGTAGCCACGAATTTGAAAGGGGGCTTCATTTTTCGTATGAAAAGGCAAACAATCTTGACCCCCCCCCCCCAATCATACGGCAGGCTCGTAGCCACGAATTTGAAAGGGGGGTTTGGTTTTCGTATAAAAAGGCAAACAATCTTGAACCCCCCTCCCCTCCCTCCTCGCCAGTGCACCACACTGGTTATCAAAGGCCGTGGACATTGACTTGGTTGTCGATGTTATGTCTGTTCGTAAGTCGTACCTGTGTTCTCGTCCGAGTCGTATTAAGCGTTTCGTGATAGCATTGTTACTATCATAACCGATTACGCAGGTGACGACCCCGTCATTGTAATTGTGTGTTCACTCCCGTCGTCGTCGCCCCCCCCTCCCGCCCCCGCTGGCTACGGACTAAACACATTACATTTGAAGAATCCGATGATGTGAAGTAAATTTTTATCTGATACCATTCGGTTAATCATTCTTACACATATCAGACACTACACATTTAAACTTAACCATTAGCAGAATAAGCCATTGGACAGTTAGACACTTTCGTTTGTTGCGTCTTTGTCCTCTTTCACAGAGTTCATATAAGATGAACATACCAAAAGATCCATGGACAGGCTGCGGAGGGTGGTTGGGGAGGGGTGGGTGAGGTAATAAGAGGAAGCGGTAATAAGCAGGGATATATATGTGGAAAGCAACACATTGAGTTTAATTAGAAGGAAATATGTTTATAAACCATGAAAATAGCACAAGAATCATTATAAATTTTACAGCCTTATCATAATAAATTATTCAAATTTATT
The DNA here is from genome assembly GCA_020152595.1 of Chiridota heheva. Lineage (NCBI taxonomy): Eukaryota > Metazoa > Echinodermata > Holothuroidea > Apodida > Chiridotidae > Chiridota > Chiridota heheva. The sequence continues at coordinate 86,177 of JAIGNY010000676.1, forward strand.
GTAATTTTGTGAAATCGCAAAAAGAAAACATATTAAATTTCCTCATGTTATCTGATTGTTTTTCAATCCTTCACCACCGTTCTTTGAGGCTGATGGTAAAGATTTTGGCTGTCCTCTCCTTTATACATCACAACTATTACATTCATTAAAAAATTCTTTAAACTCTTTTTCATACATCACGACTATTGCATTCATTCAAAAGTCCGAAGGTTCAATAGTCCGAAATAAAGGTCCAATAGTCCAAGGGTTCAATAGTTCGAAAGAAAAGATCCAATAGTCCGAAGGTCGATGAGTCAATAATCCGAATCCCAATAGTCCAAAGATTAGGGTTAGTGTTAGGGTATGCCTTTGGACTATTGAACCTTAGGACTATCCGACTATCAGTTCGGGAGCAGCCCGAAAAACTGGGTGCTTTGAAATACCCACAAAATTAGGTACTTTTATGTATTGCGTCATCACATGAGCCTACACATTTGACTAGTCCACACTAAACATATGGGGTTTCTCATTTTCCGCTCCGGATTGTCAAAACTTTCACTGGATATCCTAAAATTCTAGAGACGGATAGTAAATAGATGTTAAAAACTATTTGCCGCTGCTTTTTAAAATTCATCGTCGACTTTTTAAGAAAATGAACAAAACAGACTGCCTATAATCTGTTTTATTGATTTTCTCAAAAAGTCGTCCGTGAATATCAAAAAGCAGCGGCAAAAAGGTTTTAATATCTATCTAATATTCGTCTCCAAAATTTCAGGTTATCCATTTAAATTTTGGACAACCCGGAGCGGAAAATGAGAAACCCCATATGTTTAAAGTGGGCTTGTCAAATGTGTAGGCTCATGCGATGACGTAATACATAAAAAGTACCTAATTTTTTAGTATTTTAAAGTACCCAGTTTTTTGGGTTACTCCCGAACTGACTATTGGGCCTTTGGACTATCGAGGGTTTCGGACTATTAGGGCCTTCAGACTATTGAACCTTCGGACTTTTCGGACTTTCGTACAAGTGGGCCTTGTTTTTCGGACTATTGAACCTTCGGATTATAGTGGGCTGGCATCTTATGACTGGACTGCTGACTGACAGCTCAAATTTCGTTCGTAAATCTTAGTAATTGAAAAGATGAGAAAATCTATTCTTAATAGACTTGTATTTGGGACATGGCAGCATGCAAAAAAAACCTCAAATAGTTTTGCTCTGATTTTGCTGCACCATTTAAAAGTCTTTAATTTGTCTGACAGGTGTCTACGTTTCGATACTTGTTCTTAGTGTTTCTATATATTATTTTTGCAAATGTAGTAATTTCAAGTCTTGAGGATTTTATGTTTAATAAGTTTTTAAGCTTTCTATAAAGTCTCCTGAACCTTTTCTTTTGATAAACATACAATATGTCTTTGTTTTTATGTAATATATATAAACTTGTATTATCTACTACTCTGTCAGTCTGTAAAAAAAATGTCCTGAATTTTAACTAAATTGGTGGCAAAAAAAGGAAGAAACTATAAATCAAAAAATGTGTTATAAATTTCACATACACGTTCAATCTCTCGCAAACCTTTGAAAAGTATAAAGCCTAAACAGCTAATTTAAAATAAACTTTATTTTGTTTTTAACTGTGAAGAAACGGCCCTTCAGAACGTCATACTTTAGAATCAAATGTTCAACTGTTCAACCAACAAATGAGATCATTAGACTCATACTTTAGAAAATACTGTTTACATGGAAAACCACAGCTATCATGAAGTGTCTTATTATCGATCTATTGGTTTTCTGTATTGACAATCTGACAATGATTGAATTCACAATTGTCAATAAGCTTATCTTCGTCTCTTTTGTTAACTGTTTGACTTTTCTGGATAACTTTCTCCGAAATTTCAAAACCGTTACAAAGCAAGAAAATAGAATTTGCGATTACGATCTAACTAATCTTTTTAATCATAATTTTAATCAGCAAGTGTGGATTTGGTTCATTAACAAGAAGCGTTAAGTTAAAGAGAGAGTTCAACACACAATTACAATGACGGGGTCGTCGCCTGCGTATTCGGTTATGATAGTACAAATGCTGCTTAATACGACCCGGACGAGAACACAGGTACATAGGACAGACATAACATCGGTTGTCCACGGCCTTTGATAACAATCTGAACCCGGGGCTCGTGGTCAGACGTATTATCAGTAGGTAGGTAAGGTGGTGTCAGTTGAATTATTATCTGATTATAAACAAATAGAGAGTTATATAGGCCTACGTCCAACTGGGTAAAACCGTGGAGCTACTCGGTACTATCTGTTCAGTTAATATCTCAACCTGTCAGTCTGTCCAGTTGAACAGTTGAATGTCTGGAATAATTCCACGATAGTTCCGAGTTCAGGAGTTATGTCCTATCTACGATCAAAGTTTGCTGAATGTCTGAGTATGAATGGGTAGAAAATGTTATAGTGTCCAGCGGACGCGGTCCAAATCGCCGCTGGCGCCGCGATTATGAAGTGCACAATTTGCTTTAAAACGTGCCTCTTCAGCAGGTTAAAAAACTTTTCAAATGATGTCTAGTATTGTTGAAGGACCTTGAAAACGCCGGGAGTGGCACTCTGGTACTCTCCCCCTCCAGTTAGTATAATATGCGCCGCTGGTAAATTTGGTCCGAAATATATCTGCCTCCCGCTCTATTGTAGCTACCCTTAATCTAATGACAGGTGATAATATTCAAGATTTCTGCCCTTTTATACGAAAAACGAAACCCCCTTTCAAATTCCTGGCCACGGGCTTGAACTATTTTCTTGACAGATGTTTTGTAGACATCGCGACTGAGAGCCACAATGTTTAGTCCATCAAATACATGGAATTAGTCTGTGCGGTAAACCTTTTTCAAATAAAAATACCCCACACAGGTAAACTGGTAAACCAAAAAGTCAATATGTTTTAAAGCAATCATGTAATCTTACTCGGGGAAGTCGGTTATTCAAGACGAGGGATGATATAATCTACGAGAAGACAATGGGACAAGAAGAAGTAACGTTATGCAATCATTTGAACTCCCATAACGCTCAGTCATACAGAAAGAAGACAAAATCTTATGAAGACCGGTCAGTGTGTCAACTCATCCTTCATACTATAAATAAAATGCCACAGGTCTCGAAAATGAAAATGGAGCTCTTACTAACAGACTAAAGGGCGGATCTTGAATTGATGACATTTCAGTTTAAATGGGAGTAACACCGCCCCAGATGCCTATCCTCTAATCAAATTAGACTCTGGTTCATGTACAGTTACGCATATGGAATATGATCAGAAATAACCAGGATGGTTTTGAATAATCTCAACCACTTTTTTAATCTTTAAAATAAGTCATTTTCTAAATTGCTGAGTACACGGTTATCTGGTTATACCCTCTTAAAATGATATGATTAAGCCCATTTATAAGTTGCTCCTCCCCCCTCCCCCCTCCCACCCTTACACGCACTTAAAAAAATGGATACTCTGGTCTAAGTTGATTTCCAAGTTACACTTCTGATTCTGCCCAAAAATATCGCAAACATACTCTTCTCCTTCTTGGCTTGGCTTCGCGAACGACAGAACGAAGATTCAGGGAAGGCCCAGTGTTCACGTCTGCTACTGAATCGATCACGCTGATGACTGACGGACCTATCCTGGACAGGCAAACCATGTCATAGCGGCTGCAAGTGAAGATTTGGTTGTTGGTGGGTGCTAGTGGGTTCCTTCTTCGACTTCTTTTCTCCTGGATGCTGGTTGTCCAATTGGTCTTGAAATTAGAGGCTGCTTGTCATACTGTCCGACACCGCGGTCTTCAGCCTGAGCTTCCCATTGGCGATGGTCGATCTTTCACAACGAGAGTAAGCCTGACTGTGAGTAGTCAGATAACATTCTGACCGTAGTGTACGCGATAGACATGGCTGCTCTACAGGTCTTTTTCAGTAAGTCATTAAAGCACTTCTGTGGGGTCCTCTGTCATGTCTATCGTGGAAAGTTCCCCATACACTGATACAGGATAATCTTCGTTAGGCGATGGTCCTCTATCCATGTTACTGTGTTGCATGGCTACAAGTTGCATGATCTTAAATTCAAAATGCTGTCAAATGGTACATTTTTAACCGACTCGTGTGAACATATTTGTATTTAATGGTTCAATAAGTTCATATAGCTTGGGCCAATAAAGCTTTATCTTCAAATAAAGCTGAAACTTGTTGTAAAACTAGCTTTTTATTGATCTTTAACTTTGTGATTATGACAGATCAGTTCGGAGAGTACTCGATAACAGGAAACCAAAATCTTTCAGATTAAGATTGATTAGGATACCAGTTAGGGTCAGGACATCAAAAAGACGTTGAATAAATCAATAAACGAAACTGTAAGTGTGCACCCGGCGTGTGTAACAACTTTATATTGATCAGGGTCTTAACTAAAGGCCGCATGTGGAAAATTCCTGGGCATGGGGGACAAGATGTCGTGGATTCCCTGCTCACCACTGTACAATTTTCCCTGCCCACTCACACTTACTTCAACCTGCTGTATATACGAAATGACCTTTACGTTTACGTGGGTATTTAATTGTCCCTCATTTCTTTTGAATGCTATTTCTAACAGTTTTCTTCTGAATAGAACTATTAGCGTTTGAAATTACCAACGATGTGTGTACATACAAATGTGCGTCCTTGGATTTAAACACAATAAACTGTCTCTTCAACTACAGGGAGTAAGCATTGTAAGCAAGAATTGTCAAGGTTCTAAGCGCCCTTTAATAGCTTTTAATTGTACTTCTGTTGCTATTCATCGGTTTATCTTTAAAGAAATATTCCCATATCATCGGTTTATCTTTAAAGAAATATTCCCATGATTTTTCGTAACCACTCATAAGAAAGAGAACAATTTTATAAACAATTTAGTACAAAAATCATTTTGATGATATGTTATTCCTACCGGGAGATATTCAAATTTAAAGATTCACAAAAAATGTCTTTAAACAATTTTATAAACAAAGTTTATGGAATTGTCTATCATACTTTTCTAATAATCTGATAGAAAAATAAACTAATGAAAACAAAAATTGTTTCACTTTTAGAAAATTGTTTTTAATCATACAGAAACAACCGATTAACGTTAAGTTTAAGTTTAAGTTTATTACACTTATATGGCGCATTATCTAAATAACTTATTCTAATGCGCCTTACAAAATATGCATATAAAGAAAATAAATACAAATGTGTAAATAAGATAAGCATGAAATATAAAGAAAACAAAGAACAAGAAAATTATGAAGAGGACTTGAAAGCACAATTAAATAAGTGAGTCTTAAGCAAGGTATGGAATTGTTTAAGGGATGGAGCAGATTTGATTGAAAGAGGTAAGTCATTCCAAAGTTTTGGGCCAAATATTTGCAAAGAGCGATCGCCATATGTAAGTTTACTTTTTGGAACATAAAGGATGAGGTGGTTTTGAGAGCGAAGGCGGTAACTAGTTTGTTTATAATGAAACATTTCAGTCCAGATATAATGGGGCCATGTTATGAAGGGATTTAAAAATGAGTGTTAAAATTTTAAATTTAATTCTATATGAGACAGGTAGCCAATGAAGATTTTGCAGTAGATAAAGTGATGGAGAGAAACGGTTGCTTCTTGTGACGAGCCTTGCAGCATAATTCTGAACACGCTGTAACTTTTTCACTGTAACACCTGGCACCCCTGCAAGGAGGACATTGCAATCTATGCAGTTATGCACAAGTACATTTACAAGTGATATTGCAGAGCTTCTGTCTAGAAACTTCATGCACCTTCTAATGTTAAATAAATGGTAAAATGCTGTTTTGCATTTGTGATTGACATGGTCAGCCATTGTCATACCTTGATCTAACCAAGCGCCCAAATATTTGACAGTGGAAGATAATTTTACACTGTCGTTACCAATAGCAATACTGCCAATATTTAATTTTTTTTAGTTGGTAATTGGATCCAAAAATAATGACTTCACTTTTTGAATCATTCATTTTTAATTTGTTGTAAATCATCCAATCTTTCACTATTTTCAAACAACCTTCAACTTTAAAAGAAATGCATAAACATTTGTAATGGAATTGCCTCACATCATCAAACACGAATTCATCATACTGTACAAAAACTTTAAAATGCTATTGGGAAATCTTTAAAAATCCATGTCCTGAACGGAATATGATATCAACCTGATTTTTGTACCAAATTGGCTATAAAAGGATACTCTTTCAAGTAATCTTTTCAAGAAACCATGGAAATATTCCTTTAAGCGCTTCTGAAGTTGAAGTAAAGATACAGACACAAAGTTGACTTAGAGTTCAATGCCCCCTGCCAAAACATTGGTTACCATGCTTACAGGATTCAGTTCAGTGGTCAAAAATGTTTATCTTATATAAAAGGACTTCAAAGAAAACATTCAAAAATCTTATTCAGTTAAGGAAATATTCAAGTTTAAAGTTTGGTGTCATTTCTGTAAAAATTACTAAAATAAGACTAGTTGTGGTGTCACAGCCTCAGATTCTGAAAGTCTTTATGTATTTTAAAGAAAGTTTATTTAATTATATCACTATTTAAATTATATTTCCTCAAACTTTCTTCAGGTGCTATATTATAAATACCCTTCCTGGATTCAGTTTTACTACTTTTTTGATATATCCCATGGTACTTAAGTCACAAATCGGAGGAAAAAATATGATAGAATACATAAAGACTTTGAGGAATCTGAGGCTATGACATCACAACTATTCTGATTTCAGTCGTTTCTACACAAATGATACCAAACTTTAAACTTAAATATTTCCTTAACAGGATAAGATTTTGAATGCTTTCTTCAATATTTGTGTTTCTTTGAAGTCTTTCATCTGTTCATATAAGATAAACATACTTGACCACTGAATTAATTTCATTGAGCTCAAAGTTCAGAATCACTGATGCGGAAATTTGAAGATTGACCTATTTTCGCAGATCAGTAACCCCGTGAATAAATCTTTTTGATACAACGCTCTTCTTTATATACCACACAGCAGTGGGATGCGCATGCTTTAACTTACTTAAGCGGTGCCTTGTTTTCTGAAGCACCTTAGAACTGTAGAACGTCAGATCTTAAGCTTGCAATCAACAGTACAGAAGAATTGACAGGAGTGAATACGAAATTTAAGAACGATTGACAAAATTTGAGGAAATAACTAAGGGATGTTTCACTGAAATAGTCAAGATGAACTTAGTCCTCGCTGCTTTACTGGTTTTTGCAGTGTCAGCTGCAATTGCAAACGCCGTAGGTAAGTAATTTTGTCCATTTATTTGATTTGATTTGCGCTACTTGGTAGTTATACAACTCCTTGCATCGGCATTTATTTCCAGAAAGGGAAGGCGTAAATATCTACATAAAAGACCTCGCTTCTGCACCCTCTGCTGGTAAAGTGGATCAGAAAATTTTCATTATATTCAGGTCTACATGGAGTATATACCAGAATATTGGGCAATTTCAGAATAACATCCCCATGGGAAGGAACTGATTTTGTAATTGTAGACATCTCTGCTGGATTTTCACCTTCGGACCCCCATGGACTTCCATCCTTCAAAACACCCCTGGATTTCCCATCTTCAGAGCCCCCTGCATTTCCCACCTCCTGACCCACTGGATTTACCACCTTCGGAACCCCCTAGATTTCCCACCTTCAAGACCCCAACACTCTACATTTCCCGAGTACACAGCCCCTGGATTTCACAAGTCGACAACCCACCTGCACCAACCCAAATCCATACCCTCCATCCCAGATTTCCCAAGTCCTCAACCCTCTTTGAGAGAGGGAGGGTTGTGGAGGGGGGGTATGGATATTTCTCAGTGTTAGCCTGGTTGGTGGCAGGAAAGCTAATGTGTCGTGAAAGGAACACCGTTTTCTGGGTGAAACACCGTCCTCTGACGGAGCACAGCATCCGCGGACGGACCACCGAACTCATTTCTTTGGATCGAGACAGAAGGTCGTCCTCTGAAGGCGGGGTCCTGTCCTTTGAACAGGAACGTCGAAATAGCAGGGGGAAGTCTTATAAAGGGGGAACTTTTTATATGGAAGGGCACACTGGTGAAAATTACACACCGATCGGTATCATTTTTGCAACGATGTGCAGAAAAATCTTGAAAAGCAAAGAAAAAATGGTCATCACCAATTTGGCTGCTTATTTTATCAAATATTTGTTTAAATAAAATGGGCATTTCGATGCATAAACAGGTATGTACATCGCAATCAGAATCCATGGGCTCTTTCTCTCCCTTGCACTGGTAGATGAAGAGCACTTCTTGCCCTCGTTGCCCATGAGATGAAGGGCAGAGGCATTCTCCCCCATTTTCCCCGTGCTGCAGGCGTCCTTGGCTTCGAAGACAGAACTACGTCCTCACTAGTGGAGCCCACCTCTCTGGATTTGGAGTAGGAACAAAAGCTTTGAAAGTCTGAAAGAAAAAAAAAAAGGTTTTAACATTGTTCGGTTGCCCACAAGGGTCCCTCTCTCTCTCTCTCTCTGTGATTGCCCTCGCCATATGCCCATGAATACCATTGTACTCTCCACCTTGATCGATCCGAGATATATGTAGGGATGTACCGGATATCCGGTCCGGCCGGACTGTCTGGCCACATAGTGACAACAAATTTGGTTCCGGCTGGATTTGCACAAAAATCTGTCCAGATCATTATAAACTTCTGGTTAGAATTGTCTCTTCAGAAGATGTTGGTAATAGCTTAAATTTAAGTAACATCTTTCTAAAAATTAATAAAATCTATCAAAGTAAAAAGATACAGTTTAACATCATATTTTATTTAATATTCTGAAAAGTTTCGGTTACCGTTAGAATAAATCAACCAAACCAAGTATGTATAACCAAACTGATACAACTATTGCAATGAAATTAGGCTTTTTCATAGTTTAGGGCCTATAACAAACAGTTACACTGTAATATAAAGTGGAAACATTTCTGGCAGTCGTTATCAGTGCAATACAAACACTTAGCTTGATCCAGAAAGGGTAAAGATGTTATTATGTGACTGATCAAAAGAGACATCTACAAGGCATCGAGGGCACTTTGATGGCAAGTGTGAGGGCAATTGAAATGTAATTAAGGGAATACTCTATACAATAATTAGTATCCCTGCATATTATATATTGTCAAGGGAACTATGATCAGCAAGAAAAGAAGGCAAAATAGTTTTCAAAAGTATGCTTTTGTGAACAAAATGTAGGGCTCTTAGTGAAAAGGGGGCAGGGTGGAGGCAATAAAGGTCACGGTGGAGCACCCCTTTAAAAAAGCGAAACTAGGGGCCTGTAATAAATTTCACCATATAGACATTTCTTAAATTTATCATTGCCTTTATACAATATTCCTTTCCTTTTTGTAGGATTTTGTCTTTTTTATTCCTTATTTTTATCTGTGTGTAACCGCCCCCTTTAAAATATTGCCAAACATCTGAACTAATTATATAATGCAACATAAATACATGTAGTCGCTTTTTCAGATAGATTGATCAAAAAGTTTCCATCTAATGGTGTCAGTTACTGCAGTACAATGGAATATCGTCTATTCACCTCAGAAAAGAAAAACATTCTTTGATCGGCGTATTAGTTTAAACTACTGAAAAACATTATTTGTGACAAATCTAAATTAATCTTAGAACTAGTAAATTTGTAGCACTATTTAGCACGTTGAATAGCCTAACGCTGAAATCCACGTAATAAAGCTTTTACGTTTTCTTTCATTTCAAGAATGGTATACACATTTTTATTTTTTTATTTATTTATATAGGAAAATATTGCATTAGGAATATTTTTTTACCAAATGATGTATGACTAATTAATTGCAAATAATTTCTTTACAACCAATTAATTTGCTCTTTTTTTCAATATGAGCTTTTTTAAATGTGACTTTTGCACAAACTTCAAAGGAGGAATACATTATTTTTCAACAAACACATTTACATGTTTGATGCAATCAATCACGTTTACCGTGGTGGAGAAAGTTGCAGAAAGTGGTGACTTCTTATTATTTGTTACCGTAAGGCAGTCGCGCTTTAACGAGATTTTCTGCAAAAACAGTTTCATTTTTGGTTCTGGAATTATTTTTGACTTTCATTGTAATAAATATCATAACAGTCAAATCACACTTTTGTATCTTCATTTTATTTTAATAACACGGAGTATTAAGAAATATTACACACATAAAGCAACTACACCAACGACAATGGCGAAGCTTCGTTATTGAATTGACTTGTACTGCGCATGTCCCGATCTCCTAAACGGGCGAACTCTGAGATCTCCCGATCAGGTGTACGAATCGGACTGCTAATCTCTTTTATTTTATACAGGGACTTTAACACCTTCTAACAAATTATACACTTCATCTTAGATATTATCCCTTTCCATAATTTCATTTTGCTAATACCATTTTTTGTAAGGAAAAATCCGGTCCGGCCGGATTTCATTTAAGATCCGGCCAAATCCGGTTCCGGCCGGATCCAAAAATCTGGATCGAATGCATCCTTAGGTACATGGACGCAATCGTAAAGTGATATGTTCTGTCAGCTGTTGGTGAGGGATTGCTTTAATCTTACGAATGTTGAATGCTTGAACATTTTCTATTCATTGTAAAACGTCAATGTTCAAATTTTGTCAGCAATCAACTTTTTATTAGCAATAAAATAAACAGTAAATGCGCATATTATGCAGTTTGTACAAATGAGGTACCCATAGTTGAAGAATTGGGGATCCCGGAACTAAGAAAAGGATTCTGTCAAACTTAAAGAGCTGTATTTTTAAGATTAGAGTTTATTCTTAGATCTTATCTCTTCATTCTTCACACCGTTTAGATGTTTATTTCACGGATGCTGTTTTGCAACAGACTGGCGGGTCACTGGTACCAGGAGAGGTATCAACAATAGTTTTCGATTATGAGTTATCGGTGGACATGTCACAGTCCGTGGCCTGGACAGGGCAAAAGATGTGGAGACTTAAAATGTGGGGCTCAGGTCGCAAAAGTGGTGGAGGATCAAAATTTTCATTTGATAAACAGGTAACGTGTTATTGCTTATACCGTTTAAGAATTCGTTTCATTGTCACATTGTTAGCTTATGGGAACATGTAGGCATATCCCCACTCCTGAGTGACATGCACGTGGACAGCGTCAATAAATGCGTATGGGGGAGGAGGGGGTGAGGGGGTTTACCGTCTTAACCTAACTAAATCTATGGGTACGGACTTGTATCCAGCGTGGCCAAGCCACTGATTGCCAGGCCTGTGGGTGTCTGCTCAACAGGAACTGGAACTGTTGATTTGTAAATTAACTCTTCAATCTTCAATGATCGATTGAAAAAATATATAATTAAAGTTTCTTTTACTCAGGTACTAAGCTCGGAGCAAGCGTCAATGCCGCTACACTCTGATGCAGAACTGCTGAAATTTGAAGGCATTTCTTACATCTTAGACATGACGTCATTAACGTGCGATGACGTGTTAGTTGTTTGTTCCAGATTTGTTGGCTGGACTGAAGGCCCTAAATCATTGATGTTCAATATGGACGGGACAGAGGCAGTATCACCAACAGTATGCACGGCTGTCACGTGTTCAGGTAAAGTATTCAAGAGTTGTGATTCTCCAAAACATAAGACTAGAGGAATGCTATACCATGCCTATGGATTATGCTCGGAAAAAGTATTATTCATAGTACGTCACTGGAAAATTACTTCATAATTTAATCAAAGTGAACACGAAAATTAAAGCTTTATTACATTAGTTAATTAGGAACATAATGACACTGATATTTTTACAAAAAATTACCTTCGTAACCCCGAGATTTGACGGAAAAATTGGTCGATTTTGCGTCATCTACCGATTCCGCTTCCGTCACGTCAATGAAACGCTATCTAATTTGCATAACCTGATAACCAGCTACACCCGGTATCACCCGTGTAAGGGTTTTTAGCGCCTATAGATCGGCCGATTTTCTCTGCCATATTTAGGTATAAAGGTGAAATTATAGAGATATTTTCAATCTTTTTTAGTCTTACGTTTTGGAGGCCTATAGTATAGTATGACTTTGTATGAAGCTAAAAATTGGCCTAATATAGGGGTGGCACTAACACTACTGTCTGCACTTGGTTTGTCGGGTGGGATATATCCTCTCCGAGGACCTCTTCTCCGTTTTTTTAATTAAATAATTATTCCCCCCCCTACTCCATTTGTCGGAGAACAATACAGAACACTACAGTGTGATGTTTCTGATTTGTTACACTCTCATCGAAGTCTTCGGGGCAGTATACCCCAAGCTTCCAGTTGCAAGGCAAAGTTGGGATACATTTTGGAATTAAAGAAAACTTACTCAGAAACGGTAAATCTCGAAGATTATTCTGTGAAAGGCAAGATATCGTGTTAAGGTGATGAAGATGAAAAATATACACCACAATCCAACGTTTCTGATTGGTTTAAAAAATAATTAAAAAAAGTACAGTCACAGACAAGCTAATCAATTACCGACCCGGAAGTGACGTAGTAGTCATATATGTATCGGATTTACTGTTGACAGGTCAATCAATCATCTTGAGGCGAGGCTCTCTCTTAACGAGAGATTTCACGATGAGAGGCAACGATGATGGAAATATAATCATAGTTACCAGTGCAATTTTTCATATTGCTCACATCACCAAATATATATATATATACGCTTCTTATCCACCTTCTGTGGTGTAGCGGTTATTATACCTGTCTACAGACCACGAGGCCCCGGGTTCAAGCCTGGGGTGGGTAGACACGCCAGTGCACTACAACTGGTTATCAAAGGCCGTGGACATTGACTTGGTTGTCGATGATATGTCTGTCCGTACGTCGTATCTGTGTTCTCGTCCGGGTCGTATTAAGCGTTTCGTGATAGCATTTGTACTATCATAACCGAATACGCAGGCGACGACCCCGTCATTGTAATTGTGTGTTCAACTCTCTCTCTCTCCCGTACCCCTGCTTTTCGATCCATCACCACCCAGAGCTTTAAAAGATTATTTCAAGGGTCACGCAAGTTGATCTCATATAAAAGGAGAAGAATGCAAAGGAAACAAAATGATGAAGAAAGCATCTAAAAATCTTATTTCGTTGTGGAGATATATAAGTTTAAAGTTCTGTATCATTTGTACAGAAACGACTGAAAGCAGACTAGTTATGACATCAAAACATCAGATTCCTCAGTCTTCATATATCATTTCATATTTTTTCTGCAATTTTGTGGCTTAAAACCATTGGGTATGTCACGAAAGTACAGAATCTAGTAAGGGTAGTTATAATTTACCACCTGAAGAAAGTTGAGCGAAGATAAGTCAAATAACATGAAAGTTAAATAGATTTTTTCAAAATAGTTTAACAATTGTTAAGAATGTGAGGATGAGGGCGCCAACCTTCTACAGTAGACTTACTACACCAGTCATTCCTACATAGGTGAGACAGAACTTTAAACTTGAATATATCCTTAACGGGATAAGATGTTGAAATCGTTTCATCACCAGATCACCATTTTTCTTTTGAGTGCCTCTTTCATCCGAGGTGAAATTACTTGTACACTGACAGACTTAACTAATCCGAATTCTTTCGGCAAGTATCGGTACTTATTGATGTTAACGAGACACAATAGTTCTGATAATAGCGTTTTATCATGTTCATTCAGATTTGTACTTGTTTGACAATCATGCATATTAACATGCCCCAGATAAATGTTAATGTGTTTGGCCGTCCCGTAAAAACAACAGGAATGTATGTAAATACCCTGGATAATTGTGCAGTACTATCCTTCGATTAGGAGAACATCTCTAGCAAATAATGAAGTTAAAATAAATACCGTTAATGGGGAAGCTTTGTTTGAATGAAGTCTATTACATGCGTTTAAAAGCTTCACTGACTTGATTAACCATTTTTGAGAAGTTTTTAAGTAAAAAATCAACACACAAACAAGTTATACTATGTGTGGTATACGGAACAGAAAATTTATAAAAAAACGATTTTGCCTAAATTATAATTTGAACTATTTTGCGAATTTTTTTATTTTCATGAATCTTGTTAAAATTGGCATCTTTGATATTTTTGAAATATTATGAAAAATATTTCGCAATCTTACGAAAATAATCCACAATGAAACTTCGTTAAGGGCCTACCCTCCCCCTTCCCCTTCCCTTCCTTCAACTTAACACACACACACACCTCCAGAAAGGGGAAATGAAAATGTCAAATATGTTTGCAAGAAAAGCTTCATCTGGAATTTGAACATAATCATGACCTCATATTTTGTATTTTGATGCACTGGCTGAGATAGACCCAGTGGCATAGCTAGGCACTGCCATTTTTTAAATGTTTTTTTTTAGAAGGGGGGGGGGGGAAGTGGGGCAGGGTTACATTTTGTGTGGGTAACAGAGAAAGGGCCTCTGAAATGGGGAAGCCCCGTCCTCCCCCCCCCCTTTCCTCTGGCTACCTTCCCGGATAAAGCATAAGTGTAAGTATAGCATATGGTATGTCGGAGAAGGTAGAGAAAATTGACCTCCTTGCATGCTGGGAATTGAGAAGAAGAAAAAAAACAAACAAAAAATTCTAAAATCTAGCACCCCCATTTAACAACCTAAACCTCCTTTGAAACTCGGGCCATTCAAGAGCAAAATTGTGAGAAGATAATACTATTCAAATATTGAATTAGCGTTCCTTCTTAAGGCAGAAGTTTAACAAACTGAGTGAGGACCCGAGCCCATTGTCAAAAAAAAAAAAAAAGAAGAAGAAGAAGAAGACCTGAAGCATATGACGGAAACAAGGAAACCTTTCGTAATTTAACCAACATTAAATTCCGCACCGCTATTTTTCTTGTTTACAAGACCACTAATTGGATTTACAAAAGCAATATTAGTGCAAAAACTTGGGCCTCGGGGTGCAAAAAGCGGCGAGAGGGGAGGGCGGCCCCAAATTGGGATTTGGTTCGACCCAAATATAAAAATCCTACTAAAGCGAATAAAGAAAAAGAAAGAAAATGCAAGAAAAATAAACTTCCGAATGATCTGTCGGTCCTAATTTGTTCAAGGTTCTTATGCCCCTTTTATAACTATAAAATCTTATTTTCAATAACAGGGTATAACATAACATTCAACGTATAATAAAAAAGATACAAATAACTGATTGAATCTGCATGTCCTTTGATTTCACAGAACCGTATCCATTCACGACTGACCAACCAGCTGAAGCACAAACGGCTGACCAGCCAAGTCTATGTGCTTCCCTGGGATACCAGGACTTGGAGGTCAGAGAAGTTGAATGTGGCGTTTGTATCTGTCAGGATAGTGGCAACGTCGGGCTGCTGTGTGAGCCGTTTCACTGTCCCGAGCTCCCATGCTTTGAACCGTTATTTCAAGAAGGAGAATGCTGCCCCGTTTGTCCCGATACCCGTAAGTATTAACTATATATATATATATATATATATATATACATATATATATATATATATATATATATATATATATATATATATATATATATATATATATATATATATATATATATATATATATATATATATATATATATATATATATATATATATATATATATATATATATATATATATATATATATATATATATATATATATATATATATATATATATATATATATATATATATATATATATATATATATATATATATATATATATATATATTTATATATATATATATATATATATATATATATATATATATATATATATATATATATATATATTATATATATATATATATATATATATATATATATATATATATATATATATATATATATATATATATATATATATATATATATATATATAAATATATATATATATATATATATATATATATATATATATTATATATATATATAATAATACATTTATATATATCCTTTATATATATATATATCAAAAACGCTTTACAAAAAAATAACATGAATATACTTACTTACTAAAATATAAACAAATGTGTTTTGATTGATTTCAGAAACACGTGAAGACAATTTATTTTTCTTATTTATGGGAGATATTACACCAAATATGCCCTACCCCCAGAGTAATACATGAAATATTGGGTACATTATATATATATATATATCATAAGTGGATACATTTAATAAAAAAACAGATATTTTGTAATCACATTGATTGAATTATGTGATTTAATTTTTGGACATTTTGTGGCAAACCAGCCAAGAAACTTTTCCAGTTTGCACCAAAAATAGACAAAACATCTTTAAATTTTGCCCTAAAATCTTCAATTATTGATCAACAATCTTCAATTTTGGTCCAACAATCTTCAGATAGGGAGGTGAAAGTTTGAATAACATCAGGGCCATGGCTTTTCCTCCATCCCTCTCCCTTAAGGAAAGCAATACAATTTTCAAATAGGCCTTTTACCTGCTGACCTGTTCTTTTCGCCCGATGTCACATAGTGAACAGTTGCCAACATTATTTTGTCCTGACAAAAAGTGCATGACAGGTTACCTCTCAGTGATAATTGTCCTGGATGCAAGGGATAAATTGTATAGTTAATTAACTTTCCATAAAATGTTACTGCTAATTGCGAAATCTGGTAGTGGATTTGATTTGTTTCTGTTTAGGAGGCCATTGATTATTGAATAAAGTTCTTTCTGATTTGTACCAGCTGCTACTATCTTAAATTTTCTGCAATTCTCTTTTTTCCACGATTTTTCAGGAATTCTCCTTGAACTTGCAGGAATTATGCTTGAATTTTCTCGAAATTTACGCCAATTTTCATTCAATCTTTGTCAATTTTCTGTAAACCAAGGAAATCGCCTTCACTTTTCGCGAAATTTCCTTAATTTTCGTGTAATATCTTTAGATATCCAGGAAAGTTTCTTCAATTTTCGGGAAATCATTTTCCTGCAATTTTCTCAACCGTCTGACCGTAGTGAAAGTAGGCAATATGTATATATAT
The DNA here is from genome assembly GCA_020152595.1 of Chiridota heheva. Lineage (NCBI taxonomy): Eukaryota > Metazoa > Echinodermata > Holothuroidea > Apodida > Chiridotidae > Chiridota > Chiridota heheva. The sequence continues at coordinate 103,161 of JAIGNY010000676.1, forward strand.
ATATATATATATATATTATTATATATATTTTAATATATATGGAAGTTTAAATCCTTTCGGAGGGTGAAGTAAGGGAAGGAAGGGGGCTTGTGGGCCCCGCTCCCCTAATCTAAAACCTGAGTCGGGGCCCTAAACTTACTATGTATTTTAGGGGGAATTGGCCCTCAAAAACGTAAAGATAGAGCGCCCCTCCATTCTTCTTTGCCGTGGCGATTTGAATGCACAGCCTTAATTAATAGCTTTCTATGCTTGGACACGCTACAAAACATAACCACAAAACGTTCGCTTATTGGGGTAGGGAGAAGAGGGACGGGGATAACAAGTTTTGTTCACTAAATTAAAAACAAAACAGTAGGAAGCTATTCTTTCGGCTCAGCATGCAACTTTGATGTCCTCACTTACAAACACATCCAGGTTAACGTCCTATTTTTTTCTCAGCTGATATGTTGACAGTTTGCAAATAGATGCGAAGCTTGGCCTAGTCTGGAGATGTCTTACTATGGTGTATTGACAATTGACGTGAAAGATAAGAATAGTATAAAAAAAAAAAAAGGGCCCGAAGTCTGAAGTCTGTAATCATAGTAGATGACAAAAAGACGAGTAGAACTACGAAAAGGCAAACAATAGCTCGGGCTTATGTTGCATAATAGATGACAAAAAGACGAGTAGAACTACGAAAAGGCTTTAAGGACATCGTGTAGTGTTCATGAGATATCTGTACAATGCAACGTACAACTGCTGCCCACTGATACAAAAGGTCTAGAAATGTTACTAAAAGTGCCATAAGTTTTGCTGAAAGGTTAAGATTTTGAGGCAATGACCTTTTTATATTATGCTATTCATGTAAAATTTAGCGTCCGAATCAGGGATCTAGGAAACTTTCAAAAAGTGTGGGGAGAGAGAGAGGGGGCACGACCTCTGGGAGAACTTCTTAAGTCAAATACAAATGTCTTTCCCAGTCTGTTGATATAATTAGTGAGTCCAAAACAACAAAGTAAAAAGGCGCACTCATTTTGAATGGGGCATTTTTGTAAAAACATGTTTTTAAAATGTGCTCACAATCCACCAGTTCCTGCACCCTTGACTGTAACTGAGGCTCAGGTTTGTCATTTTTCGGAAAGGTGGGGGGGGGAACGTTCCACCCAGGTACCCCGCTTCCTACACTTCTGTTCCGAATAGTTTAAAGATCGCTATTTTGACACAATTTGGTAAAACATTTACCGCCATAAGTATTTTATGTTCTACGATCTCCTTCACCCCTACCCCCCTTCTTCTAATCCGAATGGCTGGCTAAACCCCTGATCTGTAAACAGATACCTAAAAATGCTACTACATGACATTGAAATGTTTCTAATTTTTTATGAAAGTGATAAAATGTTTTAGTTCTTCAAATAATAAATATCACAGTTACTTGAATCTTAAACTTTATAACACACCTGTAATTTGTGGTTTCGTCTGCTGAAAGCAGCTTGAAGATATTTATGTAGCTTTCTCAATTCAGTCAGTGATTAATATTATAAATTCATGTGTTCCTGAGCTATAGGTAGTATGGAACTAATTATTTTCCCCATTGAAGCCTATGATGAAAGAGTCAAGTTCGGGGTCCTTTTTGTACCAGAATGTAATAGATTTGGGATCTTTTGTGATATTTTCCAAAAAGTACCATCGAATATTTTTTGGATAAGGGTACTTTTAATAAGGGGACACCAGAGGTTTTGACCTTTTTTTTGGCTACAGTGGAGAGGTGTTATACACCGTCACCAAATCACTCAAATCTGGGTATGGGTCCATGGTAAAATAGTTCCCCATAAAACTTTTACTGAAACAAATCTCGTCAAGTTTGGATATGCATAGTCAAGACCTATCCTTTCTCTATCATTTCTGAAATGTTCAATTTCTCAGCTTCCTGTCCCATGACATGGGACCTCTCGAAAATATTTTTTATTAGCCTTTTCTTTGAGGGTTTTTATTTTTTGATGGCGAAGTGATACCTTATTAGTTCCGTGCTGCCTTATACATCGATTTGAGAGTATGTTTAAAGATTTGAAATCTTTTTTTTTTCATAATCAAATGCTTTGTCCAAAACAGATGCTTTCCTAACATTGGTGTCAATCATTTTCGAAGTATTGATATCAATTATTGCCATTATATGCTCCAAATTTGCTTTCTGATTTGAAATTTAGGTACATTTTCTGCTTTTACTTTTTACTATATGTTGTCATCATGAAATATGTTTTAAAACATCCAATGACAGCTGATGGTTTGGTCTTTTTTTTTAGCACCAATCGCAGGAGGTTGCCCCAACGGTATGCCCACAGCTCTTTGTATGGTGAATACATGTGAACTGGCTACCTGTCCTGCACGTCCCGATGCCGAATGCAGGATGAATTTCTGTGGGTCTAACGCATGTAATGCGGAATTCTTTGATGAAAGTGGCAAACTTGTGAACTGCACCCCGGCAGGTAATGATATACTTTTGTGCTACCTGATGTATTTGCATATTACGTATGCAAACGGTAACAAAAATATGGCGGGTAAAAAAAAAAATTCACGTGGGAATATTGTCCTTCCTAGCCTTTTGTTTACCTAATCGCAGTAACATTGCCCTTAGGTTATATTTGCTAAGTGCTGTTGGTCTTATTAAAGAGCTTGGTTCTTTGGTCTTAACAACTCCCTGGTCTTATCCGTCCCTCCCGTCCGTTGGTTCTGACCGTTTCTTATGATATTGTAGGCTACATGGGGGTATTTGCAGGCATATTTATTGAGACTTGGGGGTTAGACCTACAGAGAAAATTGTAGGAATTTACATTTGAGAATTTATCATTGTTTTCATAATACAAATTTGGTCTATATGCATGCTGAACTTAGAGACTGTCACAGTGTAATATTTCCTGTTTAAAAATACCTGAAAAATTTCAGTTGATTTGGGACAAATTATCTTCGATTTTCTGTAAATTTTCTTCAATCTTCGGCAAAAATATCCTTCAATGTTTGGGAAATTTCTTTCAATTTTGGGCAATTTTTCTTCAATTTTCGAAAACCTTTCGGTAATTTTCCTTCAATGCTTGGGAAAATCTTTAATTTTTGGGCAATTTCCCTAATTCTCGTAAAACATTCTTCAATTTTCGGAAATTTTACTTTATTTTGTAGCAATTGTTTTTCAATTTTCGGTAAATATTCTTCAATTTTTAGTAAAATTCTTTCAAGTTTGGACAATTTTTGTTAATTCTCGTGCAATTTTTGGAAGTTATTTTATCAATTATCGGGAAATATTGCCAAATTTTACCAAAATGTCCAATGATTTTACCAAATTTCTCTTATTAATAATTTCCCAATTTTCCCAATAGAAAGGAAAGATGCAATTAGGGAAGGCGAAATCCTTCCAGGGAGTACCAATCTCTCTGCTCCCCGCTTGTAAGACTCTGCACCCAATACGCTCCATTAATCATGACAAAAATGCTTATAAAACACGTTATCAAATAATCCCTGGCAGGGGCGTAGGAATAGGGAGGGAGGCTTGGCCCCGAATAATTTTTTCATGGGGTCAAGTACCATTTGATCCCTCGGATTACATAGCTTCTTTTTCCCCGCAAATCTTCAATTTTCGTGAAACCTCTTTCAATTTCCGTAAAATTTCCTTCATTTTCATTAAATTTGCTTCAATTTTCGTGCAATTTCCTTCATTTGTCGTGTAATTTCCTTCATTTTCGGAGAAAAATTCGAATCAAATTTCCCCACCCTACCTCATGGCTGTTGGGTTAGAGCGTTAGTGGGATGGCCAGGTCAAAATCCGTTATCAGTTCTCAGTCAAACCTTTAGTGATAACATCAAGACCATATATTCTAATCATGGGAAATTAGCCATCTTATCTCCGAAAATCATTCTGATAAAAAGTCTTAATCCGCCATGTTTTTCGAGTACGAATACTAGTGGCGCGAATAACGTGCACACATAATGCAGAGTTGTTTACTAGTTAATATGTTATCCTATCATGCAAATAACACTACCTATAGGTTTTCAAAAATACTACAATCAGTCATCTGAATATTTAAGGCCAAAGAAGAGCGATGGTGCTGCAAAGTTAAATATCATTGTAGGAGGGAATATTGGCATGTTTTCATTTGAGCATATAGAAGCCATTCTCGACAGATTGCTTATAAATGGGTAAACACAATGCAAAAAAAAAAAATTACTACATGTTCTCTACCAGAAATTACTTGTTTTGTTAGAAAGTAGTTCTTTACCGACTATTCATACACATGTAAGTTATGACATATGGATGAAATTTGCAATAGATCCTTCACGATTACAAGGTGTGTGTTCCTCTATATATGAAGCTTTCACATCTGTGTGTATTCTTAAAAGATTTGCGTCTGAAATTACAACATGTTTATGCAGTTCTATAAACCATGACATCTGTCCAACTTAATTCTCCATTGGTGTGGAACCAAGTAAAATAAAACTCATAGCGAATCATAATCATATAATTCGTCTTATTACAGCCTTGTGAATAAGAAGTCACAAAGATGTTATAAATCGTGAGATGTGACTTCTTGATTGTTTTGCAGGAGAAACCCGTTGCCAAAGTGAGCTGCGCAAGGCAAATGATCAAACAGCGAGAGGCGCGGTAGGACATATGATTCCGTCCTGTAAAGAAAATGGTGACTATGAGGAAAAACAGTGTCACGGTAGCACAGGGTACTGTTGGTGTGTAGAAAGAGATGGTGCAGAGATTGCAGGCACTGTAAGAGGACCTACAGAAGACGAAGTTGTATGCCAAGGTAAAACATTGTTTTCTCCTGATATGGATTTTATGCATATATTAGTTAATCTAGATAATGTTCCCATTTTTGTGTGGGCCAGATGAGACAGGGGAGCGAAGATAATTTGTCTTGTTACCAGTATAACAATGCTACTGTTCATGACAATGTCATTCGAGGTGGCTATTTGTGTCTCTATCTTTTACACTATCAAAATACTATCAAAATGATATGTATATATCACTGAAAGTACCGTTATTATTAAATGATATAGCAAAATCAACAATTTTTGTCATCAAAGGCAAATCCACAACAGAGTTATTAACCAACCACCAACCAAGCATCACGGAATGATTCACTTCTAACACTGTCTGTAATTCAGCTTATATTTAATTATTTTGGTGACCATTATTTGCGATATTGCGACAAAATCAATTAATATGACAAAGATACCACAAAATTATTCTATCCTAAGTAAGAAAACTTTTCGATTGATGAAAACGCGGCTTTTCGTATTTTTGTTTTGCAGAAGAAACCCCTTGCCTAAATGAGCTGCGTAAAGCCAATGATCAAACAGCGATAGGCATGATAGGCCATAGGATTCCAACTTGCAAAGAAAATGGTGACTATGAAGAAAAACAGTGTCACGGTAGCACAGGATATTGTTGGTGTGTAGATATGGACGGTGTGGAGATTGAAGGCACTTCAAGAGGACCGGCAGACGAGGAAGTTAATTGCCAAGGTAAAACATTTTTCTAATCATAATGCAATATTGTCATTCAAAAATCTGGTCAGTGTTCCCATTTGCATCACCACTGCTTCACTACCGAGAGGTCTTCCATCTTACGCAGGTACGGATTGTATTTGAAAGCATTCAGTCTTTTACAAGAAAGGATGAAAAACAATAATCAACAGCTTTGTAAATCTTTACCAGATCTGTAACGTATTTACCTTCGGGATGAATGCTTGCTTTTAGTTTCTTGTTCGTCAATTGTTAGACGATTTTGATGGGACATTTTTTGTTATTTTCATAGTTTATATTTGTTATGGATGTTCAAATAATTAAGATATTGTCACATCTATTGGACCATATATACGAAGGGTTGAATGGTCTCCATTTATATGATTAAGAACTTTAGAACAAAGGACTAACACAAAATCTTTATGGGCCGCGAAAACTCGTGGGGGATACTCCCCGTAGCAAGTACGCAGCATGGATGAAGTTTTTCTTCTATATACAATTGTCAAGTACCTGAATGCAATAATGTTCTGAGCCAGAATGTCCCGAGATCGGTGTGTTGATATATCTACCAGTTTGTGGCACTGATGGTGTGACGTACGAAAATGAATGTCAACTTCAGATGACAAAATGCATAAATCTATCTCTAATGGTCGCCAGTGAGGGAGAATGTAATAGTTAGAGAAAAACTTGCTCTTCTTTCTTTACTTATATTGGCGAAAAACACTGAAGGAAATGATTATTCGGGTAGGGTCAGTTGCGGTTCAAAATTTACACGCATGCACAACAAATCCTATTTATAAGGCTACAATGTTGTTTGGGAAGCTTGTGGGACTCACGTTTTCTTTTATATGATTGGTGCATTTTCAGACAAACAAATTGAAAGAAAAGATGTACAATGTTAGAGTATAATCAATGGGAACATTGCAAAGAATAAATTGTTTCTTATGAAATACTATTGAACGACGGTAGACCATAAATATATATTCTTATGCAAAACTTGACTTGAAATTTGCAACTCACCATTTTATCTTCCTTTAATATCATCTTCACTACTATAAAAGATTTGCGCTCCGATGTTCGGTTTTTCCACATTTAGAAAATCAAACATCTCAAGGCCACCGAAAATGTACGCATCACTGCCCCACATGCCCTACATATAGTGTAAGATTATACATACACTGTACGTACGGAGTTTATTTCGGGAATGATTTGGACACAGCGTGTACATTATTTTAAAATATTGAGTGATGGCGCTGCGAGTAGCAATGTCGTACATGTCGGAGCACAATATTGGCATGTTCTTTTGAACATTTTTGTGATAAAGTTGAGCTTAAACATGATTGATGTTCTGGTTTACTTTATAATTGCCAAGTACTTGAATACTAAACTGAAATAATTGTCATGTGGACGATGCGTTCTTTATGAATATCAATTTATCTTTCCAGAACTTCCAGAGCCAGAATGCCCCGAGATCTGTTCGTTTTTATATCAACCAGTTTGTGGCAGTGATGGTGTAACATACGGAAATGACTGCCAATTTAAGATTGCCAAATGCAAGAATCCATCTCTTATGCTCGCCAATGAGGGTGAATGTGTGGGTGAGCCATTTTCTTTATTGAGAGGAAAACTTGCTCTTTTTGTTACTTATGTTGTCTAAAAACAAGAGAATGGTCATTCTGGTAGGGTCAGTGGCGGCGAACGAAGTTGTATTATTTAAAACTTATAAGCGTGCGGAAAAAGAAAAAAAATAAGGAAATTCTTCTTTCCAAGGTGATAGTGGTGTTTGGGAAGCTTGCGGAACTCGCGTGAGGGGAATTTGTTGAAATTCATTAAACCCACATTAGCACCATATGCCTCAAGCTGAGGCTAATTAGACCCTGCCTTGTGTAGTCTTGTGGATCCCGGTATAAAGAGACTCTTGGTCATTTCGGTTCGTACCGCCGATCGGGGGACTCAATAAGTCCCCCGATCGGGAGACTCAAGCATGCGCACTGAGCTTACAGTGATATATGGAAGCGGCCATTTTTATTGTGAACTTTCAGTCATAGACGCTTATCAGTCGTTTCATTAAAGTTTTGTTACAAAGTTTGCTTTGTTCATGTTCAATTTCGCGAAAGTAAAACAACTTTGTTACTATCACGCAGTTATCGCTAAATAATTTTCACAAATCCCCAAGTTATTTCTCATAATTTTAGAAAACCTTGTTAAACCGCAACTGCCTAACGGTAACACATAATGAAATTTAATCACTTTTCATCAATTTTTTCGAAAACCGCACGGTGATTTTTAGAAGTGCACGGTGAAAAGATAATTCATATGCCATTATTTAAAATCGTGAAGAAAAATTTGAAGCCTTTGCAGTGGTTGAGTTCCCAGCGCTCAAAATGTGTCTGATTCTTATGTTATTCCTATACAAACTTTGAATTTGGATTGATGCATTGTGGGATGCTTCCGTAAAGGATCCCCTGACGAACCGGGCTGTTGGTGGGAGATGTTTCCAGGAACCACAGCAATTAAATTGTTAGTAGGTTGTTTCGATCAATGAATTGTCATCATCTCTAATTCTCATTGATATATTATTATTATTATTATTATTCTTTTCCAAAGAATCTGCCTGCCAGATTGAGTTGCGAAAGGCCAATGAAAAGTCATCGTTGGGAAGTGTGGGTCATATGATACCCTTCTGTAAAGAAAATGGCGACTATGCAGAAAGGCAATGTCACGGTAGCACAGGGTACTGTTGGTGTGTAGATAGTGACGGCGTAGAGTATGAGGGGACTCGAAGGGGTCCTGGTGAAGAACAGGTCGTATGTACAGGTAAGTAAGATGTTTTCAATACACGTTATACGTTTAATTTTGACTCTCTCTTTCACTTGATTGGCTACATTGAGTCACTCGTAAACAATTTATAGACAGACATTTTAAATTTATTTTAATATTTGCCTCATTACAAGATTGAGCTATGTTTCCCCCTCGGGATATTTTTGAAAACAGTTGTTTCTTTGACGACATTTATTGTGGTTTTCTAGCAGGCTGTTAGATATACCACAGCAATCAAACTGTTAGCAAATTGTTCCGATCGATGAATTGTCTCTGATTCAAATAATCTCTAATTCTCATTATCATTTTTCTTTTCCAAAGAATCTGCCTGCCAGATTGAGTTGCGAAAGGCTAATGAAAAGTCATCTTTGGGAAGTCTAGGTCATATGATACCCTCCTGCAAAGAAAATGGCGACTATGAAGAAAGGCAATGTCACGGTAGCACCGGGTACTGTTGGTGTGTAGATAGTGACGGTGTAGAGTATGAGGGGACTCGAACGGGTCCTGGTGAAGAACAAGTCTCATGTGAAGGTAATTAGATGTTTTAGTCCATGTTCTACACTTAATATTGACGCTCTATTTCGATCATTTGGCTAGCCTAATTAATTACTAATAATATATTTTAAAAACATATTATCAACGTAAATTATTATTTCAATTTGTATTTATGCATCACGAATTAATGCTCTGGTTTGTAAATCTGACAGAACTTACACTCGCGTGTGATGGATACAGCGAGGGAGAGGAGTGGTCCGAGGGCCCTTGCAGCAACTGTGTATGCCAGGATGGACAAAAGATATGTGCTATGGTCATGTGCGCTATGCCTTTGTGCCCAAATGCGTTTACTCAACCAGGAGAATGTTGTCCAACCTGTCCTGAACCAAAACTAGGTATGTCCATCAGTAAAATGTATGCCATTGATTAAGTGTTTTATCACATAACAGTTCATGCTAAATGGATTGGAATCTCAAATTCTCAATATTATTTTTCTTTCTCAAAGAATCTGCCTGCCAGATTGAGTTGCGAAAGGCCAATGAAAAGTCATCTTTGGGAAGTCTAGGTCATATGATGCCCTCCTGCAAAGAAAATGGCGACTATGAAGAAAGGCAATGTCACGGTAGCACCGGGTACTGTTGGTGTGTAGATAGTGACGGTGTAGAGTATGAGGGAACTCGAACGGGTCCTGGTGAAGAGCAGGTCTCATGTAAAGGTACGTAAGATGTTTCAGTAAAACACTAATGAAGAACATATTATCCGCAGAAATTATTATTTCGTTTATTTATTTATTCATCACTAATTATTGCTCTGGTTTTGTAAATCTGACAGAACTTACACTCGTGTGATGGATACAGCGAGGGAGAGGAGTGGTCCGAGGGCCCTTGCAGCAACTGTGTATGCCAGGATGGACAAAAGATATGTGCTATGGTTATGTGTGTTATGCCTTTATGCCCAAATGCGTTTGTAAAACAAGGAGATTGTTGTCCAACTTGTCCTGAATCAAGACCTGGTATGTATATCAACAAAACATTGTTTTGAATATATATAAACAAAACTGTTTTGAATTAGTTTGTATCACATTAAAGTTTATGTTTAAATGAATTAGTTCACGGGTTGGGCATATACATTCCGTATGAAAAAGAAAAGTAAAAGAGATTGAACAATGGAGAAAGTAATCAAAACCATTATTCCATATTCAACGAGATCCTTAGGCCTAATTTCTTTTTTTTATGATCTTTGATTTTGTTTCTTAAAACAGTTGGGTGTGTAATGAGATTACTAGAATAGTATAAAGTGAATGTGATTGATCAGTTGAATGAAAAGTAAATACTTTAAGAATTGTTAAGAAAGTTAAGATATGACGTCGATATTTTAAAACATAATTCAGTATCTGCTGAACGTTTGTACCATTTATCGTTTCGTTCCTTGTATTTATACTGACTGGTCGTGACACTTCAAACAATTGTATACTTTTAAGGATTCAAGTTTTCGTCTAAGTGTGTAAAAAGTTGTTTCGCAGCATGTTATGATTCAAATAAAAACACTGCCTGGTGGACAAGTTATGTAAGTCAGTGATAATACAGCTTTTTATCAACTGTATCACTTTCCTAAAGGGAGACCGCATGCCAGACTGCCTTCCGTATCGCTACCGAGCGTATGGAGCCCCCTCCTCCCAATATGTTCATCCCAACCTGTAAGGACTCGGGAGATTTCGAGGAGATGCAGTGCCACGGGATCACTGGACAATGCTGGTGTGTGGATGAGAATGGCATGGAGAGACCGGAAACCAGGAGGGCACCCGGTGAAGGTGACCCGGAGTGTGCAGGTACATATGAAAACATTTAATCACTACAGGTTGCTTTTACTCTTTAAAATGGAGACCCACTGTCCAAGATCAACTGTTATAAAAAAAGAGGAAAGTACCCATTGTCACGTTAGGGTCCTACTTCCCCTTCACAAAGCGGAGGAGGGGAAGGGGGAGGGGGAGGGTCAATTATTCCTCCATAAAGTAGAGGGAGAGTATTTTTCAAAACCTTATGTACTCTTTTGGAATTCTACAGAAAAGCGGAGTGGGGAATTACGACCGCACTCTTTGAACCATAATGCATTACATAATGATATTTATAAGAATTCTCCGGATCTTTCCACTATTTTTCACTCACTTACAGATCGATTTTTGTGTTATTTTTCCCCAATATGATTTGTATACCCCTTCTGTAATCCCCTGTTCTATTTTCTTTGATATCAAAAATGCAACTGCAAACACATTCAGCATAATTTGATTGTTATTGTGATGAATTCGATTTCCACAAAATGTGTACAACTTGTACTCGGTTTGGAATGTTGTGTACCACTGGATGATAGATTTTATAGGCACACATCGCGATATTTTCTTAATTTTCTTAATTTTTCTGTTGCTTTTCAATATGTTCTGACAAAAATATGGACATATTTGACCATGGACCGTTTCCGACGACGAGTGAACACACAATTACAATGACGGGGTCGTCACCTGCGTAATGGGTTATGATAGTAACAATGCTATCACGAAACGCTTAATACGACCCGGACGAGAACACAGGTACGACGTACGGACAGACATAACATCGACAACCAAGTCAATGCCCACGGCCCTTGATAACCAGTTGTGGTGCACTGGCATGTCTACCCAACCCAGGCTTAAACCCAGGACCTCGTGGTCTGTAGACATGTATGATAACCGCTACACCACAGGAGGTAGATAAGACCGTTCCCTAGATCCACAAGTACTTATAAAGAACCTCCTTTTTATTTTTGTAGAATGTACTGCTGATTGTTATCCAGGGTCACAACTGTGACGGAATCTCGTCTCAAGAAAATTGCTTGACAGTCCGCTGTTATTTCTGATAATTACTAGTAACGTCACTACCGCAACACTTATTGACTGGCTTGTCCGTATTTGCTTAAATATGTCGACCAATCAAAAACGTTGAATTATATTGGTATATCTCTGTGCACGTAAACACGATAACTAGCCTTTAATATTCAAACCTTTATAATTGTTAGTGAAATTGTAGTTCTCTTTATATAATAACTATATGTAAACTCAATGATTGAATTGACGATGAAAACATTTTTCCTCTCTAGATATGTTTATCATTCCACCGAAACCGGAATTCTGTTTCGAACCAGCACAACCCGGTAGATGTCGGGCCTACATGCCACGTCTTTTCTTCAATGCAACTCTAGGAAGATGTGATACGTTTATCTTTGGAGGTTGTAATGGCAACGAGAACAACTTTGTGAATCTTGAAGACTGCATAAATGCCTGTGAATTGCCATGTAAGTTAAATCTATAGGGATAGGTAGAGACACAATGCACTATAAATATTAATTAGTCAAATTACTCTTAATTAGTCATATAAAACAACATGTTGACTAATTTAAAGCCTGAATTAGTCCAAATTTTTCTCGTATTAATTGCGTTTTGACTAATTGATATCTACGATGTCGTCAAATTGCTTAAAATCCATTCAATACCATGAAAGTAGCAAAATTTTCTATCATTTCTTTAAAAGTAACCATCTTAAGGCCTTTCGAATTTTCAGCTGTTAATAGTGTCTATCGCCTATGTGTATATAATACATTGTGTCTTACCTTTCTATTTGTAGCTGAGACACGTTGCCAGACAGCTCGACGCCAGGCTCAATCTCAACCAAGGGTGTTTGTTCCCCAGTGCAGAGAGAGTGGCGAATACGATGAGCTGCAGTGCGATATGAGCAGCGGGTATTGTTTCTGTGTGGACGAGCTTGGACAGGAGATTGATGGTACCCGAAAGGGTCCTGGTGAGGGGGAAGTCACGTGTGTAAAAGGTAGACCATTGTGTTTTAGCTTTTGTGTCTTGGTAGGTACCCGGGTTGGTCATGTATGCGAGGGATTCGCTTTGTGTCAGATATTGGGTTTATCTTTCCTTGTTTTCAAAAATTACCAGATTTTGTTCGAACAATTTATTTTAAAATCACATTCATTCATACATATTCAAAATACTGTTTTCACGTTAAAACAATTTATTTTCAAGAAAAAAATGTAAAACTATTTAATCAATTTTATGTGATATCTTTTCCTTAATAAAGATGCATGTGAAGGACACGAAGAAGGAGATAGCTGGAAAGTTGACGCTTGCACCACGTGTATTTGTGCGCAAGGTGAAAAAATATGCGCATCAATAGGCTGCGCAATCCCACAGTGCCCTTTCCCCCAACAACCTGTGACCAAAGATGGGGAATGCTGTCCAAGTTGCCCAGATTCCGGTAAGATCAGGTCTAATCTACTTCAAGATTAAATGAGAATGTCGCTATAGTTACAATATGAAGTGACTTATCATTAAGTATGGATAGATTTGATACGATGAGAAACCCCATGAACTTCAAAAGAATTGATTTAAACAAAAACAAAAAATCTTTATTTTATGAGTCGTAGATATCCAATATCATGAGAATAAACTTGGTCGACCTCTTCTCCTACTAACTTAGTAAGAGCTAATTAGATTTGAAAAAATACATAGAAATTGATATCAAAGTACCAATGTGACATCACACAATTTAACTTTAGACAGCAGTCATTTTTATGAAACACTTGTAAAATAACGTCTCTGAGCTACGAAATAAGCCACATTCACCATAGCAACGCGGTAACTAGGTGGGGCAAACAAACCTCAAATCCACAATCGTGCATTTGCTAGTTGTAGTGGCTCTGGAACGACTCCTTTGTGTTCACGTTTCACTTGTGTGTCCCCTGGATTGTTGTCAGGCTTGTTTTCGTATTGCCTTCCCCCCTCCTCCCCACCACCTTGTCCGTGCTCGTTCCTCGTTCATTTGTGCTTGTAACTTTTTGTTGTGACTTTATAGCACGGCCTGCAGCTGTGGAGCCTAGTCACTAAACTAAAACAGTTTCGTTCGTAGCTAGTTGTACTGTACTAGTACCGCGTAGGATGTTTGCCCCACTTAGTTACGCAGATTTTGTTGCTAGGAAAATTCATGCGGTGATTGGTTGAAAAACTGTCAATCATCTAACTCAGACAGGTTAAATGTGGGGTCTTTGAAGTTCGATATTTTCGGTGATATTTCTTTAATTTTCCACTTTCAAATGGAATGCACATGTTTGACAATGGTAATAATCCCTAAATCTTCTTTGATATTCATCAATTTCAGGGATGAACAATGTCCAAGGTTTTCATCTCGTTTATAAAGATCTATGGTCGGGTGTGTAGAGACGTTATGAGCTATATTGCTTTAAAATCTATTTTAACCATAAAAATCTGATGTACTCTTTTCATCAGAACCGGAAGTTCCGGAAATATGTAAATTGCCATTTGATGGTGGCCTTTGCCTGGCATTCATGCCACGATTTTACTACAATACCAACAGTGGTAGATGTGAACAATTTATTTACGGCGGTTGTGGCGGTAACGAAAACAATTTCATGTCAGAAGAGGACTGCGTAGAACAGTGTGTTCCAATGCCGCTAAGTAAGTATTTATTA
>JAIGNY010000676.1:122500-167500 GCA_020152595.1 Chiridota heheva
GACTTATTCATAACTTTTCGAGAGCATTGTAGTTTATAGTGGCACATCACAACTAGCAGCGGTAGCTGTTCTCTCACAGAAATCGGTAAACGGAGAAATTGGCAAAACGTTAAACAAGGGAATAAAGTTATAATTTTGAAATGATGTTCTCATTTTCAATTGAATACTTCTTCTTACATACTCCTTTAACCTGCTGTATTCTAACATCTCTTAGTAATCCCTGTTAATGCATTATCTGTGCTTTATTTGTGCTTTGATGTAATTTAACCTCTCTGGCACTCGCCCTCGACGCGTCGACTAGTCTTATCAATCAAGCAGCCCAGCAGTTCGGAAGAATAATTTTTTTCTCAATCGTTCCATACAGGAGGTCAATGTGATGGTCACGCCGATGGTGAAAGTTGGAACGATGGCCCGTGCTTTCCGTGCATCTGTATTGATGGTGAAACAGTATGTACCGCTGTAGAATGTGGGATACCGCTTTGTCCTTTAAATGTTGCACCAATTACAGAAGAAGGGGAATGCTGCCCAACTTGTCCCGAAATAGGTGAGCTTGAAATCAATTTTGAAGCGACTAGGGTGGCGCAAGCAGGATACAATAGCCTCTATAGGATCTCTAGCACGTCTGTCAAGATATATTGGATGCATCCGGCAAATTTCTATAATTTTAGCCTCATTCAATCGAATCAATTCTAGCTCGACCCATGGAACGTATAACTGCATTAATGGCACGTATGCTCCACCCGTGAAAATTATAGATCCACCCATGGAACGTATAGCACAACCCATAGAACGTATAGCTCCACCCATGGAACGTATAGCTTCACCCATGGAACGTATAGCTCCACCCATGGAATATATTATTCAACCCATGGAACGTATAGCTCCACCCATGGAACGTGTAGCTCCACCAATGAAACGTATAGCTCCACCCATGGAACGCATAGCTCCACCCATGGAACATATTATTCAACCCATGGAACGTATAGCTCCAGTCATGGAACGTAGATGTGACATTAAAACTGTTTAACTTTGGAAAATCAATTATTCTATAATATACGTGATGCAATAGATATATAATATATTTGCAACATGTACTATAATTAATTCCCCAGACCCCAACCCAAATGTTTCCCCTCACACCACTTTACATCAGTGGTGGGGCATAGGTTCTCGCCTGTGCTATTTGCCCGAGTGCCCAATAGAGGGTTTGGTACATGTTGCCTCCTCTTATACAAATTGCATTCGAAAACGCATTTAGCAATTTGTTTGTCGCTGGTTGTACTATTGTGACAAAGCTTGTTGTATTAAAGGAGTATTCCTATGATGTTATAAAGGTAGTTAAGACAATTCTTATGGCTGTCTATAAAGCAAAGAAATCTTTTACTTAAGAGTGTAAGGTTCATGAGCCGATGGGCACAGCACGTTCTTATCAAGTGTATGTTATACCCCATCTCACTGTCTCAATAAATAAACAAAACATGCTTCCAATAATTTAGGAAGAGGAATTGAAATTAAAAGAGATACACAAGACTCGTCTTGGATTTGTCTTTATGACATCACACTGTACACTGTGAGGTTCCCTTTCGTCACATGCACAATCTTTAAAACTCATAATATCTCATAAACAGAATGAGATGTCAACATGGTTTTACACCAATTTGTTTCTGTTAATAGTCCTCTATCATATATATAAAAATGAACATTTACGGGAATATTCCTTTAAGTGTTGCTTGGTACAGACGTATCTAACATAGGCATTTATCGGAGCAAAAAGGTTTTTATTTAATATTATAACTGGTTTTCTTCAATACTCGCTCAAAATATTTAGCAAAAGTTGGATATTTCTTTTCATGTACACCTTCCCTCGTTTCGTCAATGCTTTATTAACGCTTCCCTTGATATACTTTTAAGAATACGCCCCCTAAATTTGTGTTGGTAAATTGTTTTCTCTTTTAACTATCTAAGATAATTCGACTTCGGAACGTTATTAGAGACAATTAAGCTTCCAATGACCTTTTGCAGCGGACGATACTTTCACAGAGGACAATGAAAGGGAAGATATTATGGAGAAGGTTTTCAAAAATCTTATTCCATTCAGATGATATTCGAATTTAAAGTCCTGGCAAGTTACGGTTGAAATGGCGTCAAAGACTTGCATTCTTTGAAGTCAAGTTGTTCTTGATTGAAGATTTTAGGCTGAAATACGGCTGGATGTATGATAGAGTGATGAAACAAAATAAATTTAAAATGCTAAAACATGCATTTGCAAATTTTTTCTCGATTACAACAGTACTGCGATCAATTTCGAACTAAAGTAGTGAGCGAGTGTCATCATCGTTCAACTCTTGTAAAGTAGACTTTTCACACCAGTCGTTTAAAACGAACTTGTGATAGATTTTCAGCAGGTTGTATTTCTACAATTGCTTTTTATTTTGTTGGCTTCTATCTTACAAGATGGAAAGTGTTACCGTTGGATAAATCTTTAAATACTTTATATAAAACAATACGATTTAAATTAAATTTAACTTTCATCCAATGCTTAAAGATATCGAAGTTCCGGAACGTTGCAAACAAGATTATGATTCTGGGTTGTGCGAAGCCTTAATACCCCGATTTTACTTTAATTACCAAACTGGGCTGTGCGAGAAGTTCATATATGGCGGATGCGACGGCAATGACAACAATTTCATGACGTTAGAAGAATGCGTGGACGCATGCGCACCAATACCTCCAGGTAATAATCCTGTTTTCATATTTGGTCCATTGTCCATTGTTTATAATTTTCGTAAATGTTGAATTGCACCTTTTCTAGTAGCGAATTTTGTTGACGGCATTGTATTATCAGATATAGATGTCTCGCGTTCATAGTCTGGGCGTCACAAATGTTGATAATAATTACATCGAATTCGAAAGGAAAAAAAAGCATAATTCTAGACCATGATTCGGCAGGAACGTGTCTAGTTTTTCGCTTTGGGGGATTCAAATTTATCCCCCTAAAATCTTATGGAGACGCCGACAACGACGAGTGAACACACAATTACAATGACGGGGTCGTCACCTGCGTATTCGGTTATGATAGTAACAATGCTATCACGAAACGCTCAATACGACCGGACGAGAACACAGGCACGACGTACGGACAGACATAACATCGACAACCAAGTCAATGTCCACGGCCTTTGATAACCAGTTGTGGTACACTGGCGTGTTTACCCAACCCAGGCTTGAACCCAGGGCCTCGTGGTCTGTAGACAGGTATGATAACCGCTACACCACAGTAGGTAGATTAAAACGATTTTATTTATGAAGACGTTCACCTCCTTACTTTATATATCTTGGTCCACCAAAATTGAAGATATTTGGTTTAAAATTGAAGATGTTTGATTTACAATTAAAGATTTTTGCTGCAAACTGGAAGAGGTTTGGTTCAAAATTAACGGTAATCCAGTCGACACGAATAAAAGATGCCAACATCTCTGTTTTCTATCATTCATTTTATACTTCAGTATAATATATTTATGGATATGACAAAATTTGTTGGGGTCACGGTACTTTTTAGAGGGGCTAAACCTACAATAGTTCCCTATTAGACTGTGATTCGGCGAAGTAAAAAAATGGTAGATGATGTTTGGAGAAAAAAATCTCAAAAATATAGATCATCTTCCGGAAAATGAAATGTCTCTGCCTCTGCTGGAAAAAGGGCAATATACCCAGCTGTTTGGGGGTCTTCGGAAAGTGCTTGGGGAGGGGCACGACCTCTTAGAGGGCAGTTTTCAAGTCATATGTTCCCCATCCCACTCTGTAGATATATTAGGTGAGTCCAAAACAGCAAAGTAAAGTAAAAGAACACTTTATTTTTAGAAAGGGGCACTTTTCCATTGGAGACACATTTATCCCGTACACGGGACTGACACAAGTCGCCAGTTTCCTACTATTGGGTCAGTAATTAAGGGACACTTTTCATTTTCAAAAGGGCATTTTTGTCATTTCGAAAAGTGGGGAAACGTGTCTCCAGTGTCTCCCCCCTCCCCCTTCTTCCTTTCTCATCCGTTCCTACACCTATGAATACACCATTGACAACAAATGAATCCCTTAATCATTTTTGGCAAAGAAACTACCGGTATTTCTCTTTTTAAGGTTCAAAGTGAGGCCTATTTTTATGCAATGCCCTAAGCTATAGCTTACTTAGCTTGTGCCTAAGTCTGACACTGTCTGCGAACATTATTTGTGTTTTATCTACAGAGCCACCTCAGCCAAAAGAGAACTGTTTTCGGGTGTGCACCCGTGACTACAGACCTGTATGCAGCACGTCAGGAGAGACGTTCAGCAACAAATGCGTTTTTGATCAAGCCAAATGCGAAGATGCATCTCTGGAAATTGCGTCGTTAGGAGCATGTGGAGATACGGTTCTTGGTTGGTAATATCTTAACATTTTATCTATGGTATATTGTCTATTTGTGACACCGAATAAGTTTGCTGTAACCGTACCCGTTTGAAACTGCATTGTATAGCAGTTTGGGGTCTATGGGAAATTTAACTAGGCTGTTTTAATAACCTAAAATGGACAAAAAATGGAACGTATAGCTCCACCCATGGATCGAATAGCTCCACCCATGGAAAGAATAGCTCCATCTATGAAACGTATAGCTCCATCCACGGAACGTATAGCTCCACCCATGGGACGTATAGCTCCTCCCATGGAACGTATAGCTCCACCCATGGAACGTATAGCTCCACCCATGGAACGTATAGCTCCACTCATTGAACGTATAGCTCCGCCAATGGAACGTATAGCTCCACCTATGGAACGTATAGCTCCACCCATGAAAAGAATAGCTTCACCCATGGAACGTATAGCTCAACCTATGGAACGTATAGCTCCACCCATGGAACGTATAGCTCCACCCATGGAACGTAAAGCTCCACCCATGGAACGTATTACTCCACCCATAACACGTATAGCTCCACCCATGGAACGTATAGCTCCACACATGGAACGTATCGGTACCAGATGTGACATTAAAACTGTTTAACTTTGGAAAATCAATTATTCTGTAATATACGTGATGCAATAGATATAATATATTGCAACATGTACTATGATTAATTCCCCGGACCCCAACCAAAATGTGTTCCCTTACACCATTTTACATCAGTGGTGGGGCATAGGTTATCGCCTGTGTTACTTGCCCAAGTACCCAATAGAGGGTTTGGTACATGTTGCCTCCTCTTATACAAATTGCATTTGAAAATGCATTTAGCAATTTGTTTGTCGCTGGTTGTACTATTGTGACAAAGCTTGTTGCATTAAAGGAGTATTCCCATGATGTTTTAAAGGTACTTAAGACAATTTTTATGGCTTTCTATAAAGCGAAAAAATCTTTTACTTAAGAGTTTAAGGTTCATGAGCCGATGGGCACAGCACGTTCTTATCAAGTGTATGTTATACCCCATCTCACTGTCTCAATAAATAAACAAAACATGCTTCCAATAACTTAGGAAGAGGAATTGAAATTAAAAGAGATACACAAGACTTGTCTTGGATTTGTTTTTATGACATCACACATTGTGAGGTTACCTTTTATCACATGCGCAATCTTTAAAACTCAAAATTGGAAAAGTGGGGCAACGTGCATCCAGCCCCCCCTGCTTCCCCCTCCCCATTTCCTACACCTATGAATGCACCATTGAAAACAGATGATTCCCTTAATCGTTTTTGGCAAAGGAACTACCGGTATTTGACTTTTTAAGGATCAAAGTGAGGCCTATTTTTATGCAAGGCCCTAAACTATAGCTTAGTTAGATTGTGCCTAAGTCTGACACTGTCTGCAAACATTCTTTGTGTTTTATCTACAGAGCCATCTCAGCCAAATGAGAACTGTTTTCGGGTGTGCACCCGTGACTATAGACCTGTATGCAGCACGTCAGGAGAGACGTTCAGCAACAAATGCGTTTTTGATCAAGCTAAATGCGAAGATGCATCTCTGGAAATTGCGTCTGTAGGAGCATGTGGAGATACGGTTCTTGGTTGGTAATATCTTAACATTTTATCTATGATATATTGTCTATTTGTGACACCGAATAAGTTTGATATAACCGTGCCCGTTTGAAACTGCATTGTATAGCAGTTTGGGGTCTATGGAAAATTTAATAAGGCTGTTTTAATATCCTGATATGGACAAAAAATAGAACGTATAGCTCCACCCATGGAACGAATAGCTCCACCCATGGAACGTATAGCTCCATCTGTGGAACGTATAGCTCCACCCATGAAACGTATAGCTCTACCCATGAAACGTATAGCTCCACCCATGGCATTAGCTCCACCCATGGTACGTATAGCCCCACCCATGTAACGTATAGCTCCACCCATGGAACGTATAGCTCCACGCATGGAACGTACAGCCCCACCCATGCAACGTACATCTCCACCCATGGAACGTATAGCTCCACCCATGGTACGTATAGCCCCACCCATGTAACGTATAGCTCCACCCATGGAACGTATAGCTCCACGCATGGAACGTACAGCCCCACCCATGCAACGTACATCTCCACCCATGGAACGTATAGCTCCACCCATGGAACGTATAGCTCCACCCATGTAACGTATAGCTCTATCCGCGGAACGTACAGCTCCACCCATGGGACGTATAGCTCCACCCATAGAACGTATAGCTCCACCCATGGAACGTATAGCTCCACCTATGGAACGTATAGCTCCACTCATGGAACGTATAGCTTCGCCCATGGAACGTATAGCTCCACCTATGGAACGTATAGCTCCACCCATGGAAAGAATAGCTCCATCTATGAAACGTATAGCTCAACCTATGGAACGTATAGCTCCACCTATGGAACGTATAGCTCCACCCATGGAACCTAAAGCTCCACCCATGGAACGTATAGCTCCACCCATGGAGCGTGTAGCTCCACCCATGGAACGTATAGCTCCACCCATGGAGCGTATAGCTCCACCCATGGAACGTATAGCTCCACACATGGAACGTATCGGTACCAAATGTGACATTAAAACTGTTTAACTTTGGAAAATCAATTATTCTGTAATATACGTGATGCAATAGATATAATATATTGCAACATGTACTATGATTAATTCCCCGGACCCCAACCAAAATGTTTTCCCTTACACCACTTTACATCAGTGGTGGGGCATAGGTTATTGCCTGTGTTACTTGCCCAAGTACCCAATAGAAGGTTTGGTACATGTTGCCTCCTCTTATACAAATTGCATTTGAAAACGCATTTAGCAATTTGTTTGTCGCTGGTTGTACTATTGTGACAAAGCTTGTTGTATTAAAGGAGTATTCCCATGATGTTTTAAAGGTAGTTAAGACAATTCTTATGCCTTTCTATAAAGCGAAAAAATCTTTTACTTAAGAGTTTAAGGTTCATGAGCCGATGGGCACAGCACGTTCTTATAAAGTGTATGTTATACACCATCTCACTGTCTCAATAAATAAACAAAACATGCTTCCAATAACTTAGGAAGAGGAATTGAAATTAAAAGAGATACACAAGACTTGTCTTGGATTTGTTTTTATGACATCACACATTGTAAGGTTACCTTTCATCACATGCGCAATCTTTAAGACTCATAATCGGAAAAATGGGGCAACGTGCCTTCAGCCCCCCCCCCCCCCCCTCCTGCTTCCCCCTCCCCATTTCCTACACCTATGAATGCACCATTGAAAACAGATGATTCCCTTACTCGTTTTTGGCAAAGAAACTACCGGTATTTGACTTTTTAAGGATCAAAGTGAGGCCTATTTTTATGCAAGGCCCTAAACTATAGCTTAGTTAGATTGTGCCTAAGTCTGACACTGTCTGCGAACATTATTTGTGTTTTATCTACAGAGCCATCTCAGCCAACTGAGAACTGTTTTCGGGTGTGCACCCGTGA
The DNA here is from genome assembly GCA_020152595.1 of Chiridota heheva. Lineage (NCBI taxonomy): Eukaryota > Metazoa > Echinodermata > Holothuroidea > Apodida > Chiridotidae > Chiridota > Chiridota heheva. The sequence continues at coordinate 130,425 of JAIGNY010000676.1, forward strand.
CTATAGACCTGTATGCAGCACGTCAGGAGAGACGTTCAGCAACAAATGCGTTTTTGATCAAGCTAAATGCGAAGATGCATCTCTGGAAATTGCGTCAGAAGGAGCATGCGGAGATACGATTCTTGGTTGGTAATATCTTAACATTTCATTTATAGTATATTGTCTATTTGTGACACCAAATAAGTTTGATATAACCGTGCCCATTTAAAACTGCGTTGTATAGCAGTTTGGGATCTATGGGAAATTTAATTAGGCTGTTTTAATATCCTAAAATGGACAAAAAATGGTTTCAGATTTTCATTTTACCCCTTTTTCGGATTTTACCAATTATTCCAGGAAATTAGTAAATTTGTGACGTATCCAGATATCAACAGAAGCATCTTAATTGTTGTTAATTTTGTAATCTTTATTGATATTAAATGGACAAAAATTCTAATCACAATGGACAAATATTCTCATCACAATGAACAAATTAAATGCACAGTTTGAGATCAAATGCTGCATGGGACTTTGCTGGTGTTGGTGCAAAAGGTGGATGATAAAACACTTTTCAAAGTTGGTTTCAAAAATTTTGTGAAACTATATCAAAGGTTTCGGGTTTCTTCATTATTTTAGTTTTGAGAGGGTCTTTGTTCAAAAAAATGTGTCTAGTTTCTGTTACATTCATGACAAATTGATCCTTTTTGTGCTAATTTGGAGTCGAACGTTGGCTTGCTGCTAACACGCACACAACTGAATACCAATTAGGCTATATTATACAACGAAAAGTACTTTCTTTATCAGAACTTACCAGATCTTTCCTTCTTCTTGCTTTTACACTCTAATCTATCCAACTAACCTCCATCACAACAACACTTCAATTTCTTTTTTACTAGTTGAGCACTTTTGCCACTGCTCTTTCAAGGAATATTCCTGTGTGATAAAGGACTAGTAAAGAAACAAGATTGGTGAAAGAACCCACGTTCATATCCTATTCTGTTTAGGAGTTATTGCATTAAAAAGATTCCACCTGTGTTGTAAAGTGACCTTGCGGTGTAAAGTGTTATCCAAGACAATGTTTATGTGTAATTCTTCAACAGTTAATTGCCCGTTTCTAAATTATTGGAAACATTTTTTATGAGATGTGTGTTTTTTTTAGATGGGGTATAACATGCACTTTGCAATAACATGCTTTGCCCATATGATTAAAGATTAAAGCTTACAATTTAATCGAAATAAAAATGATAATTCAAATACATAAAGAATTATCTGCAAGTATCATGACGTCACATGCAAGTTCACTTAACACACTGGTAAAATATTTGAAATGCAATAACTCCTAAATGGAGTAAGATATCAACATGGAAAATGAAAATGAAAATTTTAACACCCTTCCTAACCCTCGGGCACGTGATAAATCGGACTGTCAAACTCAAATAAACAAACAAGCAGTATGTTTGTCTGATATGATTGTGTCAATATTACAACAGGTCCTATTTTGCCACCTGTCCTCATCGCCGAGCCAGTGAGGGAGTGTCCAGATTTTTGCATAACCTTGTATGACCCCGTTTGTTCAACATCGGGGCAGACATTTAGTAACGACTGTGAGTTTATGAAAGCTAAATGTGAAGACAATTCTTTGGAAATTGAGTATCGCAGAGAGTGTGAAGAGTCCAATATCATCGTCGGTACGAAGCTTTGATTATTATTATGACACACACACACACTCACATATATATATATATATATATATATATATATATATATATATATATATATATATATATATATATATATATATATATATATATATATATATATATATATATATATATATATATATATATATATATATATATATATATATATATATATATATATATATATATATATATATATATATATATATATATATATATATATATATATATATATATAATTGTAAAGCGTATTGTAAAGCGCTTTGAGACAGTCTAGGACAGTATAAAGCGCTATATAAGAATTACTATTATTATTATATATATATATATATATATATATATATATATATATATATATATATATATATATATATATATATATATATATATATATATATATATATATATATATATATATATATACATGTATATATACATGTATATATACATGTATATATTTATGTATGTATATATGTATATATATATATATATGTATATATATATATATATATATATATATATATATATATATATATATATATATATATATACATTATATATATATATATTTATATACATATATATATATATATATATTTATATATATATATATATATATATATATATATATATATATATATATATATATATATATATATATATATATATATATATATATATATATATATATATATATATATATATATATATATATATATATATATATATATATATATATATATATATATATATATATATATATATATATATATATATATATATATATATATATATATATATAGAATACCATTAATTGAAATCGTATGTAGCTCTTGCGTATCAGAATTACTTGACAGAAAATAATTTGTTATTCGACCGTATCCCTGATTCGAGGATATGTCTATAATGTCTGAATTTCACACCTTACATCAACAAGGGAGTTCTGTATGTTTCTTATGAATTTAAGTCGGGGAGACGCCCTACAGTTTTGGTTCCTTATATTAGAAACTGCAATTTTGTGATATTTTCCATGACCTTTCGCTATACCATCGTTAGAGCCTGAATTAAATCGTGTTATGTAATTCAAAATTGAAATTGGTGTACGCCTCCTAAAATATCTTTACCTTGCGAAACTTAATCCCATTGATTTACATTCATTGTATCTACGTTTATCATTCCGTTTAAAAATAAACCTTACACAAATCAAGAAACCACCATTTCACCACTCCAGGACTTCAATGTGTCAAGACATAGTGAAAATAGACGTTTTAAAAATGAAGAAGGATCTCTATTTAGGTCAAAAGAATTTATTTTAAAATATTTGAATATTCTTTGCAGAACCCTTACCTCGAATTGTGCCGGTGGAAGTTGATAGCTGCTCTGAGATATGCACATCCCTTTACGAACCCGTCTGCAGCAACATTGGACGGACATTCGGAAATGAATGCGAATTCAGGATGGCGAAATGTAAAGATAGGTCGTTGGAAATTGCCTACGACGGCAGATGCACTGAAAGGAAAGGTCTTCCAGGTTATTATGAGATATGATTTGTTTTGATTTCAGATCCCCTAGGCTGTATGGGTGAAAGGTGTTTTAGATAATTATTCGTTTCTTCGAAAATAGAGTTCAGGATTTCCCCCGAGTAACGAGGAGTGTTTGGGGCGCCTGCGCCCATGAGAGATACTTCATATATACAGTATTTTGACTATAACCCAAAAAATGATAGCATTGTTTGGTATTTGTACGCACCATGGTTTGTTCAAAATGCAAGGGCGTCTATATTACGTGGGCAAGAATTTATTATTCGCATAATTTTTTAAACGTTTTTCACGTCCGTAGCTATAGATGTGATATACTCAAAACCATGCTCTAATAGAAGTTACGGATGTTAACCATGCTCTGATAGAAGTTACGGATGTTACTTTACGTCATATAAAGTGTCATTGACCTTCAGTTTCACCTATCCGTCCATTTCCACGTAAATGTACACCGATTTTTCTCATCATGTCAAATGACGACACAGACAGATTTGTTGACTTTTGCTCTTTTCGCGAACATTCGTCCTTGTTATGAAAACCCACCTTTATAACAAGTTATGTACTGGTCCATTTCCATTTTCTTGATATTTCATAGAGAAACCTAACGCATGTGACGGCCACGACGAAGGGGATAGCTGGCCTGAGGGTTCATGCGGCACATGTTATTGTAATGGGGGCACTAAGGTCTGCTTCACCCTAGATTGTGCTGAACCACGTTGCGAAGATTCTTTTGAACTTTTGACTCTGCCAGGAGAATGCTGCCCTCAGTGTGTTCCAAAAGGTTTGTAGAATAACTCAGTGACATCACGATTTGAATAAATATATTTCAGCCTATAACGATATTTTAGCTGACGTCATGAGGTCACATGACTTTGTTTACATCGTCATTTTGTAGGGAAACTGCCGTCCGCTGTACACTTACATACGTTTGCATATTATTATATAAGATTATTTGTATAAGTAGTATGACGAAATCTTGCTGTGCCGTTAGTTGCACTAACTAACAGACTAATAGACGTGTTTAGAATCCACTAATTATGATTACTTAAAGTACTTGGAGGGCATTTTTTTTCTTTAAGATAACATTTTATATCAAAAAATTAATTCATCTGGCCAGTTCATTTCAACCAGCGTGTGTTTATATGCCCAGCACATGTTGTATATGCCCAACGCTTGTTTTTAACACCAGCGCGTGCAAGATTGTGTTTTAGATCGCGTCTGTTTGCTTTACGTCTGATGTGACTGAGCCGTGTGAAGATGTAAACGAGTGCAATACTCAACGCACAAAGCTCTGCCCTGTAAAATGGCTCCGAGTTGAGTTAGAGTCTCGTGATGAAATTTCCCTATACGTTATTTTACAGCTACAAGAATAAGGAAATATTGTTATCATCATACAATCTGCCATATATCGTTAAACTTTGTTTCATGTTGAAAGGTCTATGCACATGTACAACTTTCGTATTGATAGTGTGATGTGTAGAATGTATTAGAGTATTAGAATGTACAGCAGATAGGATGTTGAATTATGAAAATAACACTTTTAGTTCTTGAATTCGTGATGTGAGACTAGACGGAAAGCTCAAAGTCTTTATGTGTTTCTTTAAAATTCTTTGCTAAATCTCAGTCACCGAAAATGATGAGAAAAGTTGTTCGTGTTGAAGTTTGTTTGGGGTATATGGTAAAAGACTTAAAAACGTTTGGTCAGAATGTGCTGCACCATTCTAAAGAATTATGGTAGACATTAAAACACAATGGACATACAAAAGAAAGTTCTAAGGTCACACTGACCCACATTACAGAATTGCTTAGAAAATGCATATCAATGATTGAGTTTTCAAACAATGTAAAATGGTTACTTTTTAGCCGATTGTTATGAATTTCTTTATTATTTTGATAGTGTTTAATGAATCTTACAGCAACTTAGCTTATAGCCTCTTCACGTACATAAACCCTTAAGATCTGTAATATATTTCATTGAGAAGCGTTTAACTTTTTCCTTCTCTAGTTGAAAAAATAAATTATGTTCTCAAAAATGAACAGTAGTGACATTTTTAGAAACATTGTGTATTTTTTAAATGACTTTAAGTCGATCACAAACCTGCAACACACATACACAATCTTAGTTTTGTTACTCTAACTCACCTATAGTTTTATTCTAAAAGGTAGCGGTGTTTTTGTTCTGTTACTTTTTTTTTTTCCTTTGCAGAAATATGTGATGGTTATGAGGAAGGGGAAAGCTGGGACCGTGACCCTTGCACCACATGCACGTGTGTTTCAGGGCAATCAATGTGCGTGCAAATCAATTGCTCAATAACAATATGTCCACCAGGAGAAGAACCTGCTTACATTGAGGGAGAATGTTGTCCAAGATGCCAAGGTGACTCATTAATGTAAATTTCTTTGAAACTTTAAGGTTATCGATTCCACCAAAATTACAGCATAACCACACATATCCTGAGCCATCCTCTAATTCTACCCTTTGTGGGGGTGGGAAGGGTCACTTCTCATGGGGCAAGAATTCCAACAATTTCCCGGTCGTAAGCGGAGAAGTTGTACTGGTAAATCAAGTTTACATCAAACGTTACTACTAATCGGACATTTCTTTTAATATTTGGGAAATGTTACCAAATTCTATTTTCATAGACTGTGCCAAAATTTCCTAAACTTTTATCAAAATTTCCTACAAAACGTTATATATATATATATATATATTTATATATATATATATATATATATATATATATATATATATATATATATATATATATATATATATATATATATATATATATATATATATATATATATATATATATATATATATATATATATATTTATATATATATATATATATATATCTATATATATATATATATATATATATATATATATAATATATATATATATATATATATATATAATGTATATATATATGTATATATATATATATATATATATATATATATATATATATATATATATATATATATGTATATGTGTATATATATATTATATATATATATATATTATATATATATATATATATATATATATAGGCATATGTATATGTATATATATATATATATATATATATATATATATATATATATATATATATATATATATATATATATATATATATATATATATATATATATATATATATATATATATATATATATATATATATATATATATATATATATATATATATATATATATATATATATATATATATATATATATATATATATATATATATATATATATATATATATATATATATATATATATATATATATATATATATATATATATATATATATATATATATATATATATATATTTATATATATATATAAATATATATATATAAATATATAAATATATATATATATAGAGAGTTGGAAATATAAAGCAAAACTCGGCTATAAAAACACTTGAAAAATAAAAACAAAAAAACCTTTAAAAGACTTTTGTATGTCGCTGTACGCCCCAGTTTGTGGCAGTGACGGGGTGACTCACGGAAATGAATGCGAGTTCCAGAGAGCTAAGTGTGACGAACCAAGCTTGGAAATTGACACTTTGGGAGGGTGTAAAGACCGAGGTAAATGCAGTCTGTCACACACACATAACAGACTTGAGAATGACCTTATAACTTGAAAAGGCAAACCAGAAATCCGCCAATATTCAATCAATATCGACCTTATTCTTGCGGTCAGACCCATAACTCTCTGCTGAGTTTGTGTCTCCGTGTGCTTGTGGGTGGGTGGGAGCCCCGTTGTGGGGGTTTCTCCCCTTATACTGAGAGAGCGCTCTTGCTGATTTAAGTCTTTTTACGACCGCGAAGGGCAAGATAGAGGTTCCATAACGGTTATGAAGCTTGTTTCATATTTCATACGAGCATACTGACGTTCAATAACTTCTCTTGAGTTATGCTTGATATGATTTAGATTTAGATTTTTTCTTTTCACAGTAAAAGTTTGTGAAGGCTATATGGACGGGGAAAGCTGGCAACGTGACCCGTGCACCACATGCACATGTGTTTTAGGGGAATCAGTGTGCGCGCAAATTGCTTGTGGTATTCCACTGTGCCCACCAGGAACAGAACTTACCTATGTAGACGGAGAATGTTGTCCGGGATGCCAAGGTAACTATGTCTGAAGTTCTTTGGATCTTTAAAAGAATTTGTAACCAAGTCAAGTTCATCTGATATGAACGAGGACTATCAAAGAAACAAACAGTGGCGTCGCAAGGATTTTGGTCATGGGAGGGGCAATTTTTCATGGAAACAAAAGCCTATAAATCGAGCAAAACATGTCACTTTGCAAAAACGTTTGGGAGGCAAGTGGGGGGGGGGGAGCGATCCCGTGGGGGTTAATTCCACCATCCCTCCGTCGCGCCACCACTGGAAACAAAGTGGTAACGAAACTGCATCAATATCTTATTCATGTCAAATGTTCTGTCAGATTTTGTAGAATATACTGATGTGTAAAGTCTACTGTAGAAGCTTAACACCCTCATCTCTTTTTCTTAAAGGCATGACGTGTAACAGCAACTTATACTATATTGCTTTAAAATCCATGAAAAATGATGAAAATAACAAAAATGTCATTTAAATCGGTTGAAACTTGATCATTTTAGAGCATTCGGAATTTTCAGGCCAAAATATGCAAATTTTTGTTTCTCTTTAAGTTTCTCTGATGTATGACAGGGTGAAAGTTCCTATTTTTTTTTTTTTTTTTAATTGCTAGACACACATTTGTGAAAAATGGATAGGAATTTTAACCAAACGTTTTTAAAAGCGTTGACCATACCTTTAACCAAAATCTAGCAGGAATAGACTTCGTCATCATTTATAGGAAGTGAAATTTAGGAAGGAAATATAAAGAATCACATGAAGCTTTTCAACTACCCGCCTGGTCATGCATCACAAATTTAACATAAATTATGCATTCACTGCAGATCGCTAAACTTTAAAGAATCACATGAAGCTTTTCAACTACCCGCCTGGTCATGCATCACAAATTTAACATAAATTATGCATTCACTGCAGATCGCTAAACTTTAATCAGTCATAATTCAAAAACTATACCTGATATTAACAAGATGTATACACTGTTGCGTCTATCATTTAAAAAATGTGTCTAAAAATTATAAAAATCTCAAGGTGTCCGTAGACCTTCAATAACTGTTACATAATTTAAAAAAATATTAATGTAACGTTTCACTGCTTGATTTTGTTTTTATTTTAAACGATTACCATGTTGTAGATTATAATAATTACGTCACTAGATTCTGTTTAGCTATCTTCCTGACATATCAAATGGTTTTGAGCAGCAAATTATCACGAGAAAAAAATACTGGAATACAAAAAAACCTTGAAGAATGTGAATGTGACGACACAAATAGTAAGATTTCTAAATAATGAATTAATTGATTAAAATCTTGACGTTTTTGTGCTCTTGTATAGAAATTGAAGAATCGGACTGTCCTGAATTATGTATATCGCTGTACGCCCCAGTTTGTGGCAGTGACGGGGTGACTTACGGAAATGAATGCGAGTTCCAGAAAGCTAAGTGTGACGAACCAAGTTTAGAAATTGACACTTTGGGAAGGTGTGAAGACCAAGGTAAATGCAGTCTGTCACACACACATAACAGACTTGAGAATGACCCTATAACCTGAATAGGCAAACCAGAAATCCACCAATACTCAATCAATGGCGACCTTATTTTTGAATTCTTACTTGCGGTCAGACCCATAATTCTCTGCTAAGTTTGTGTCTCCGTGTGCTTGTGGGTGGGTGAGGGCCCGTTGTGGGGCTTTAACCTTCACACCGAGAGAGTTATTGTTTTAAGTATGAATTCAATTCTAAATCCAAACAATTCAAGTATTCACATTTTCAAAAAATCTGTACGTTATTTTTAACACTCCATCTGAATGCGGGAGAATGGACAAACACCTTCTCCTTTATGTAATTTCTGAAATGCATATTATGATTGTCCAGAGTTTTGTACGTCGCAGTACACCCCAGTGTGTAGCAACAATGGAGTTACCTTCTCCAACGAGTGCGAATTTCAAAGGGCTAAATATGACGATCAGACTTTGGAAATTGCATCGCTCGGTGCTGGTTAAGATGGCATCGATAGTAAGGATTTATGTCCCATTATATTAATCTAAAGCACATTGTTTGCCCAAACATCGGTACCCTTCCTGATTGAAGTCTTTTTACGACCGCGAAGGGGAAGATAGAAGTTCCATAACGGTTATGAAGCTTGTTTAATATTTCATACGAGCATACTGACGTTCAATACCTTCTCTTGAGTTATGCTTGATATGATTTAGAATTATTTATCTTTTCACAGTAGAAGTTTGTGAAGGCTATATGGACGGGGAAAGCTGGCAACGTAACCCGTGCACCACATGCACGTGTGTTTTAGGGGAATCAGTGTGCGCGCAAATTGCTTGTGGTATTCCACTGTGCCCACCAGGAACAAACCTTACCTATGTAGACGGAGAATGTTGTCCGGGATGCCAAGGTAACTATATCTGAAATTCATGTTTCATGGGAAATTTTGTTTCATGGGAACAAAAGCCTATAAATCGGGAAAAATATGTCATTTTACAAAAAAGTTTGGGAGGCAAGAGGGGGAAGCGATCTCGTGGGGGTTAATTCCGCCATCCCTCCGTAGCGCCACCACTGGAAACAAAGTGGTAACGAAACTACATCAATATCTTATTCATGTCAAATGTTCTGTCAGATTTTGTAGAATATACTGATGTGGAAAGTCTACTGTAAAAGCTTAACACCCTCATCTCTTTTTCTTAAAGGTAAGACGTGTAACAGCAACTCATACTATATTGCTTTAATATTCATGAAAATGATGAAAATAACAAAAATGTCATTCAAATCGATTAAAACTTGACCATTTTAAAGCATTTGGAACTTTCAGGCCAAAACATGCAAATTTGTGTTCCTCTTTAAGTTCCTCTGATGCATGACAGGGTGGAAGTTCCTATATCCTTAAATAAACCTTTTTTTATTTTAATTGCTATTCACACATTTGTGAAAAATGGATAAGAAATTTAACCAAACGTTTTAGGCATTGACCATACCCTTAACCAAAATCTAGCAGGAATAGACTTTGTCATCATTTTTAGAAACTGAAATTTAGGAAGGAAATATAAAGAATCACATGAAGCTTTTCAGCTACCCGCCTGGTCATGCATCACAAATTTAACATAAATTATGCATTCGCTGCAGATCGCAGTCATAACTAAAAAACTATTTCTGATATTAACAAGATTTATAAACTTTTGCGTTTTTTATCAAAAAAATCTATCGAAAAATTATAAAAATCTCTAGGCGTCCGTAGACCTTTATTAACTGTTATATGATTTTTTTTAAATCAATGTAACGCTTCACTGCTTGATTTTGTTTTCATTTGAAACGATTACCAGGTTGTAGATTATGATAATTACGTCACTAGATTCTGTTTAGCTATCTTCCCCTGACATATTAAATGGTTTTAAGCAACAAGATAATCAGGAAAAATATAATGGAATACATAAAAACTTTGATGAATGTGAATGTGACGACACAAATTAGTCTGATTTTTGAATATTGAATTGATTGATTAAAATCTTGACGTTTTTGTGCTCTTGTATAGAAATTGAAGAATCGGAATGTCCTGAATTCTGTATATCGCTGTACGCCCCAGTTTGTGGCAGTGACGGGGTGACTTACGGAAATGAATGCGAGTTCCAGAAAGCTAAGTGTGACGAACCAAGCTTAGAAATTGACACTTTGGGAGGGTGTGAAGACCAAGGTAAATGCAGTCTATTACACACATATAACAGACTTGAGAATGACACTATAACCTGAATAGGCAAACCAGAAATCCACCAATATTCAATCAATGGCGACCTTATTTTTGAATTCTTACTTGCGGTCAGACCCATAACTCTCTGCTAAGTTTGTGTCTCCGTGTGCTTGTGGGTGGGTGAGGGCCCGTTGTGGGGCTTTCCCCTTCACACCGAGAGAGTTATTGTTTTAAGTATGAATTCAATTCTAAATCCAAACAATTCAAGTATTCACATTTTCAAAAAATCTGTACGTTATTTTTAACACTCCATCTGAATGCGGGAGAGTTGACAAACACCTTCTCCTTGAAGTAATTTTTCTAATGCGGATTATTATTGTGCAGACTTTTGAACGTCGCTGTACACCCCAGTGTGTAGCAACAGTAAAATCACCTTCTCCAACGAGTGCGAATTTAAAAAAACTAAATATGACGATCAGACTTTGGAAATTGCATCGCTCGGTGCTTGTAAAGATGGCATCGATAGTAAGGATTTATGTCCCATTATATTCATCCAAAGCACATTGTTTGCCCAAACATCAGTACCCTTCCTGATTGAAGTCTTTTTACGACCGCGAAGGGGAAGATAGAAGTTCCATAACGGTTATGAAGCTTGTTTAATATTTCATACGAGCATACTGACGTTCAATACCTTCTCTTGAGTTATGCTTGTATGATTTAGAATTATTTTTCTTTTCACAGTAGAAATTTGTGAAGGCTATATGGACGGGGAAAGCTGGCAACGTCACCCGTGCACCACATGCACGTGTGTTTTAGGGGAATCTGTGTGCGCGCAAATTGCTTGTGGTATTCCACTGTGCCCACCAGGAACAGAACTTACCTATGTAGACGGAGAATGTTGTCCGGGATGCCAAGGTAACTATATCTGAAGTTCTTTAGATCTTTAAATGAATTTGTTCGGTAACCAAGCAAGTTCATCTTATATGAACGAGGACTATCAAAGAAACAAACAGTGGCGGCGCCAGGATTTTGGTCATGGGAGGGACATTTTGTCTCATGGGAACAAAAGCCTATAAATCGGGCAAAAACGTTTGGGAGGCAAGTGAGGGGAGGGGGGGGGTGAGCGATCTCGTGGGGGTTAATTCCACCATCCCTTCGTCGCGCCACCACTGGAAACAAAGTGGTAACAAAACTGCATCAATATCTTATTTATGTCAAATGTTCTGTCAGATTTTATTGAATATACTGATGTGGAAAGTCTACTGTAGAAGCTTAACACCCTCATCTCTTTTTCTAAAGGCATGACGTGTAACAGCAACTTATACTATATTGCTTTAACATCCATGAAAAATGATGAAAATAACAAAATGTCATTCAAATCGGTTGAAACTTGACCATTTCAGAGCATTTGGAATTTTCAGGCCAAAATATGCAAATTTGTGTTTCTCTTTAAGTTTCTCTGATGTATGACACGGTAGAAGTTCCTATTTTTTTTTTTTTTTTAATTGCTAGACACACATTTGTGAAAAATGGATAGGAATTTTAACCAAACGTTTTTAAAAGCGTTGACCATACCCTTAACCAAAATCCAGCAGGAATAGACTTCGTCATCATATTTAGGAAGTGAAATTTAGGAAGAAAATATAAAGAATCACATTAAGCTTTTCAACTACCCCGCCTGGTCATGCATCACAAATTTAACATAAATTATGCATTCACTGCAGATCGCTAAACTTTAATCAGTCATAATTCAAAAACTATACCTGATATTAACAAGATTTATACACTGTTGCGTTTATCATTTAAAAAATCTATCTACAAAATTGTAAAATCTCTAGACGTCCGTAGACCTTTAACAACTGTTATATGATTTAAAGAAAATTAATGTAAAGTTTTACTGCTTGATTTTTTTTTTTTCATTTGAAACGATTACCAGGTTGTAGATTATAATAGTTACGTCACTAGATTCGGTTTAGCTATCTTCCCCTGACATGTTAAATGGTTTTAAGCAACAAGAAAATCAGGAAATATATAATCGAACACATAAAAACTTTAAAGAATGTGAATGTGACGACACCAATTAGTCTGATTTCTGAATAATAGAATAATGTATTAAATCTTGACGTTTTTGTGCTCTTGTATAGAAATTGAAGAATCGGAATGTCCTGAATTCTGTATATCGCTGTACGCCCCAGTTTGTGGCAGTGACGGGGTGACTTACGGAAATGGATGCGAGTTCCAGAAAGCTAAGTGTGACGAACCAAGCTTGGAAATCGACACTTTGGGAAGGTGTGAAGACCAAGGTAAAATTAAGTTTTTGTTTCAAAGATATTCAGTAATGACTCGTCGGAGGAAGACAATTCAAACAACTCTCTTCTTACAACGAATGGAACGTTTTTCACTTTCATCCACTCATATATGGTACTTTCTATGTGAGAAAGCTAAAAGTATGATTGTCCGGCGTCAATATTCTCCTCCTTCACCAACAACTTGATCGACATGTTTTAAAAAGAAACCCTGCCATACACCCACTTATATTTGAGTTTACTTTACTTTCAAATCCTATCTAGAGGATTAAAGCTTGTTTAATTTTCCTTTCGTGCGTCTCTAATAAATCTCGATGGCTTGTTCATTTGACTAAATATAGGCCTAATTTCATCAAATTTCACTTTACTTAATTACACTGTCTTTTGGCGCATCTCGACAGCTTTATTATTGGGAGCAAAACACTATGATTTGTTGATTGGAGAGCAAGTAACACTAATGAAAAATATTGGATGCAACTCCCCCCTCCACCCCCCCCCTCTCTCTCTCTCTCTACAGCCCGCCACTGGATGCAATCGCGCAGTTCATTAAAACAAAAATGATTTTTGTTTTTTTCGTATTACAGTAGATAATTGTGAAGGCTACGAAGAAGGAGAAAGCTGGCGACCTGACCCTTGCACCACATGTAGGTGTTTTGCAGGGCAGGTAATGTGTACGGAAATAGCGTGCACTTTCGTACAATGCCCACCTGGACAGGACATTGTCTATGTCGAGGGTCAATGTTGTCCGGGCTGTCAAGGTAAATATCTAATCATTTTCATTTCGAAATAAAAACTTTTTTTCGCAGCTGACCACGCCACTGCCACTGCCCTTCACCATGTTCATCCCTGATGCGAGAGACGTACATGGGCGAGACATACCAATATACTCACTCTAAACATACCAATTGGGTAACTCCATCAATACCCTTAAGCATTGGCGCAACAAAAGGGTGTAAAGGGTGGTAAACCCAGAGATTTAAAGGCCCCGAGTAATGATATTGCGATGATGTATATGGGACCCCAACCGCTAAATTTCCTACCAGCCTACGGGTTCCCAGTACTCAAGTTGCGCCACTGCCCGTTAGATAATATGGAGAATAAATATGTTCTTTAGAGTTATAAGTAGCTCCTATATTTTCATTTAAGCAAACATTCATCGCCTTGCTTGACCGCTGAAAACCAATGGTTGTCGACAGGCATTGAGCTTTAACTGAATTTTTGAACATTTGTTGTTGGTGTTCAGAAAAGAAACGATTAATAATGAAATGAAGATTCAATTTCGCATCAATATTTTCCATTTTTCATTTTCTCTAATGCAGATTATGATTGTCCAGAGTTTTGTACGTCGCTGTACACCCCAGTGTGTAGCAACAGTGGAGTTACCTTTTCTAACGAGTGCGAATTTCAAAAGGCTAAATGTGACGATCAAACTTTGGAAATTGCATCGCTCGGCGCTTGTGAAGATGGCGTCAATAGTAAGGATTTATGAAGCATTATGTTCACCCAAAGCAAATTGTTTCCCCAACATCAGTGTGCTTGTAGATTTAAATAATCTTTTTTTTCGACCGCGAAGGGAAGATAGAGGTCGCACAATGTCATGATGGGAGTGTCCTCACATGACCACGATGTAGACAGGTGGGTAGGGAGGGAGGGGTGGTGGTCCGAACTCCTCACGAAATAATAAAGTGCAATTAATATGTAGGGATAGTAAGCATCAACAGTTTTCGTCTCGTATAGGCGTGTAACAACGTTACGTTCTGTACAATATTTTTTAGTCCTTTGACGAATACCACTATGATATTATAATTAAGCCAGGAGAAATTAGCAAAAAGTCTAAGGTCTCTAGCCCCGCCCCCTCCTTCCCATTCTCCCTCATTTTAAATGAGTATTAAAAACTTAGCAGATCTGTTTGTGAAATTTGAGAAAAGCACTCCTCTGCAGGTTTTTAGTTATGGCTGATCAAAGTTTGATCAGTGAAAGTGTTGGGAAAGTCTTTTCCTGCTTAAAGTTAATTGGAGGATCGTAAAGACTTCAAATACTATTGGTCAGAATTTGCTGCACCACTTAGAAGAATTGTGATAGATGTTTAAATACAAAGAATTTACAAAATAAAATATCAAGGTCACACTAATACGTCACAAAATTTGCATCAAATATGCAAGTTGATGCCAGAGGTTTTAAAACGTGATCAATGTTTAACCGATTTTGATGTAAATTATTGCTACTATGATTGTTTGCAATATATTTTAAGGCAATTTAGCTACAGATGTCTCAGCACGTTCATCTACATCTAAATATATTTTAACTAAATTGTTATTAGCTGCTACTATATACTGATGGATGAGCCAACAAATGTGATATCATATACCAATGCCAAGTTGAATTTGATGATTACCATTTACAGAACCGGAGAGCCCAGGGTGTCCCGAGGTCTGCACTTACATATACGCTCCTGTTTGCAGTACTAGTGGGAAGACCTTCAGCAACGAGTGTTTGTTTCAGAGAGCAAAGTGTGACGATCCAACTCTGGAAATAGCATCAGAAGGGTCTTGTGAAGATGAAGAGGGAGGTAAACCTATTCTATTACACAGAGTACTGATATTCCTTATAAATGTGAAGATGACGGTATATTATTTATATTTAATTTCAGTACAAAAAAACAAAAAACAGTAATCTGAGCTTTTAGTACAACCTGATTTTATTAACAAATTCCACTTTTACAAACATAGTGTCCATTTGAAATATTCATGGATTACTCCTGGAGAATTAGCCATTCCGCTGTTTTCTTCCACTCATACCTCCACCACGAACGGACCAGTCCACTATGGTGTGAAACGAAACTCTCACTATCAAGCATATCCTAATGGTATGTCCTCTCTTGAACAACCACAGAAAGTATCTTGTCAATAATGGCTCCATTGCGCACTTCTTCAATTTTGCCTCAAACACCCATGCAACAGCATTTTTTTTACATTCTCGTCTTATATACTTCATTGCAAACTTCTCCCTTTATCATTGACTTCCCAGGTCCTTTAACCTCATGTGGTGATAAAGCCGATGGTGAAACATGGTACCCTGACAGCTGCACCACATGCGAGTGCTCTGACGGTAACGAACTTTGCTTAACTATCGATTGCCCATATCTTGATTGTGATGAAGTCGTGTTAAAGGACGGCGAATGTTGCCCAGTATGTCTTGAGAACCCAGTCAAATGTGATGGGTATGCAGAAGGAGACGTATGGTACCCTGAAACATGTACCGAATGTGCTTGCAAGAATGGGAAGACGGAATGTGAGGCTGTGTCCTGCCCAACATTAGAGTGTGAGAATTACTACAATGCAGATGGAGTGTGTTGCCCAATATGTTACATGGTCGGAGGTAGGTTTCTTGTTCTGGTATTGCGTGTAATTCTTTTACGTAAAACCAGGAAACTGGTCACACACGTTCAAATGGAATTTGAATAGTGGTGTCGCTAGACTTTTGAATTTCACTTGTACGTTAGGTTTGACAGAAGAACTATTTGCATATGGTTTCTCGCAATATTCAAGTAAATTAACAACGTCAAGCATTCATATGTTCAATCCCTCACCTTTATTAAGATATTCTCCGTCGTGCCTGATATTAAAATTAACATATCATTTTGCTGGGGGAGGGGTGGAGACCTGTTTAACATAACATAACATAACAAGGGCTAAGAAGAGTTAGTCACCCCATAAAAAATCCACTAACACCACCACCACAAAAAAACCAAAGACGCCAGAGTTAGTAAAGAACTAATGATTGTTGACTTTGAAATTGTGAACAAAATTGAAGCTAACTACCCTCTCAGACAATTCATTCCACTTATCAACAACTCTTTGCGAAAAGCTAAAACACCGAATATCTATTCGTGATAACTCTTTGGTTAACTTCAGACTGTTACCACGTGTCACATGGGGATTAGCTGAAACATGCAAGAAATAACAGGAAGTCAAAGCATCACTACTAGATAAGGAATTTAAAAACCTGAATCATATCGCCACGTACTCGTCCCAACTCAAGCGTGGTCAAACCAAGAATTCGCAACCTACAATCATAAGAGAGATTCCTTACTTCGGGAATAAGTCTAGTGGCTCTTGACTAACTACTTATACAATTTAAGAACAATCTCTCTACCAAGAAAACAAAATTTTCTTTCAATCAAACCAAGCGTTAATGGATACTGGAGAGTAAACACTAAGGTAATCCACAACATTATCAGCAAGAGACTCCTTTGTAAAACCAGACACAACGTAGTCATTCAAAACCTCAGCCATATCCTTACCACTATTGATAATAACACCATTATTAACCTACAGGGGACCAACAACCTCATTGTTTTTTTTGCTTTGAGCGAGCATAAGAATGAAACGACTTAGGATTAAATTTAACTTCTTTTGACAAACGTTTTTGAAAATGCACTTCAGTACCTCTTATCAAAGCCTTTTGTGAACTTTTCATGATCCTCACACCTCGCAAGCTCCACAGAACACCCACTGTGTTTATAATTACACCGCTTCTTTTTCAAACAGCCCTCAAAACCTCCTCAAGACATCCACACTGGCCGATTTCGCCTACAGAATTTACTTAGTGGGACAAACCTATTTACACTCTCCAAAACTTTAGTTCGAAAAACATCCCATGCTTCAGAAGGATCTAAGTCACAAAGCAAAGATGTGCAATCTATTGATAAATTCCTGAAGTGTAGCAAAGTCAGCATTACTAAAGTCTAAAACCACTTTATTGATGGAGAAGCCTTTGTGAAATAGTACAGATCAAAACTAATGAGTTTATGATCACTACACCGTACCTACACTGTACTATACCGCTAATTAGGACATTTCTAACCATACTTTTTTCACTACCGAAAATTCAAAGTTACGGACCAATAATAAAAAAGTAACAGTAGAGTGCTAAAAGATAAAATCAAGATTAGTGGCTTTTAATTTTCCACATAATTTTTCAAAATTTTGAACTGTCCTATAAAATAACTGATTCTTAATGTAAAGAGGCCTAACTCTATATTTTAAGCTGGTACTGTGATAGTGAATTTGATGCGCTATCTGTATGGTCTCTCTGTGGGCGACGGTTCGCTAGTATTCCAATATATATAATCCAGTACCCAGTTCCGCGAAGAATGATGCATGATTTTTCTTAAAGTTTTAAGTCCTTTTATGAGCTCATTAATATGATTTATAGGCCTAACAGCTGTAAGATCCACTTTTTAGGATATATATCGGCAGACAGTGTAAAGGAGCTATCGACCGAAAAGTGAGGGCGTCTTTTTTGTGATAATTTATAGGTATTTTGTCCACATCCAATCAAATCTCGCGACCCGTTTTTTCATGGATTTAATCTCAATGGAAGTTCGTTCACTCGCCGACTGCTCTCAATAAAAGCTTGTTCACTCGCCAAGTGCTCTCGATCAAACGTCCACTGTGTGTGAACGTCTGCACATGTTAAGCTTTCCAATATTCTGTTCTTCTAGCACGGTATTACGACAAAGACACAAATTTGGGCCCCAAGTTAACTTGAAGCTTGATATTTTAGCCGATAAAGAAGCCTGGGCCTAGGATTTGGCTAATACTGTAGTAACATATGAGTATTTCACTGTAACGTTAGTGTAATAAACCCCTTTTTAAAATATCATGTCCCAATGTTATAATGTTATTACAGTTGCCTAACGACACTGTAAGACTCGACGTACAAAGTCGTTGCTGATTTATTACCAAATGACCATTGAAATGCGTTCCAACCGTGAAAAGACACCAACTCCAAGTGAAGTTTAATGGGTGAATACGTTTACAATAAAAAATAGTAACGAAATAAACATCCTGTGCATTTGTCAAGTCCTAACAACCAGCTGAGTGAAAAGCCTATACAAGACACGCACTGCCTTATTTGGGAGACTCCAATAGAATACGACCTCACTTTTTGGTCGAGTGCTCCATTAAGGCAAATATTTTCTCTGATAAATCTATTCTTCAAGCAGAAGTCAACGAAAATTCAAATTGACTTTAGTAAATATCCATACACTGAATGAATGAAGGCAGGTAATTCTCGATGTAAGAGAATAAAACACAGTTAATTGTAAATTCTATTTTAAAAAAATAGGCGTAACAAAGCGTAGTCCTTTGATTAATGTTTTATTTTTGAGAATATTGTCACAATGTTCCAAATCGAGAAGATTGCATCAGCAGGCAGTATGAGTAATGTATGAGATCATCGTGGGATTTTCTCAAACTGCGCCACCAAGTTATTGACTCATAGTGTTATTGTGCAATCTTCGTCACCCACTGGAATGTTGTTGAATTCTGGTGAAAAGTCGCATGTAACACAAATCAAGACAATTAGTTTTCTATCACGCGTGGGAAACAACATATGCTGGGTGAAAAAGCAGTCAGATACAACTTCCAGAAAGTCTTTATCGCAGGACCACTAGTACAAAGAGTCCAATCAATGTCTGGAAAATCAAAGGCACCAAAAACAATAAGCCTCCTAGAAGCAACTTTTCTGAAGCAGTCAAGCAATTTCTGATTGTTCTCAAGACTATAATTTGGTGATCTACACAACACCAACAACCACTAAACTACCAACATCGCCATCTACAATAAGCTCATACCATAGGTGATTTGAAAAATCAAAAGAAAACTGAGCAGTCCTATCTATACAATTAAATCTGCCTTTCACAAACAATAAAACACCACCTCCTCTATCATTGAGAGTATCTAATATGTCTTGTCTGAAAACTGATTAACCTGGAATATGTATCTCTGAATCACTAATTTCACTATAAATCCAACTCTCAATAATACCAATTATATCAGTCTATTAATTGAAACTTCAGCAAGTAGCTCATCACGTCTATTCAAAATGCTACGAAGATTTGAAACATAATTTTAAGTCTACCACTAGAAGAACGATCTCATCCCCAGAAACATGGTCGCTGTAAATGTCTTATAACCATTTAAATCCACAACTCTTTGATATCATTCAGCTAAATCGCTAATTTTCATTAATTGTTCAACAACTTTCGAATTGATATTTTGTTCATTTGTTATCATATTTCAAATTGGGAAATAAATGTGAGGGAAGAGAATAATTCCTGTGTTATTTCTCGGTTTTAGTCAAGTAAATGATAACATTACATACAGATGACCATTCCACATAGTCCTCTTTGTCACGCACTTGGTCTTTCCTCTTAATAGATTAGAGAAATGATGACCAAATAAAAAATATAAAAAAAAACCTGACGATCAAAACTGTTGGGCAGTTTGGACTTTTTCGGATTCTATATCGTACAAAAATGTATTTCTTTTATATAATTTTTATTGAAAACATGCAAGGAATAAGAAGGTCGAATACTCCATTAAGTACTGGCATTTGTGTAGATCTTTTCCAGTGGGTGGAGAAAACGACCTTTTCCGACTTTCATAATCATGATCCACAACATTCCGATTGTCACGCCGCCATTTTTCAACAAATAAAAAGGTTATCAGCACATCTTGCTGGTCGTATTTTTTCAAAGTGGACTTAATTGATTGTCATATTTTCTGATATTTTTTGACAATTTTCTTCTGACCACTATTTTGTAGCTATGTTAAGTTGTTAAGGTCCGTAATACTCACCTACGACATGCATGAAGTAAGGGAATGGGATCGAGCGTCTCAGAATGCTTTGGGAAGAGCGATCAAAGTAATTTTGGGGAATACCCAAACATTTCAATGTATGCACCAAACTCAGACCTGAAAATCGGGGGACAGGTGTAAAACGTCCCTTACCCCTGGTTAATCACGGCCCTGGTAACACTTCTGGACGTATGACTAAGCTCCGTTTCATAAAGAATAAAGTTTCCAGAACAGCTTTTGCAACGTATTAATTACTGAGGAAGAAACAATGCAAAACATAAATATTCACATTTCATTTATCTCACTAAAATGTGAATAAGAACGTATCCTGAATGAATATAACATGCTGAATGTGAAGATAATGGTTAACAAAATCACTTACCTTTTTACAGTTGCTGTGTTAAGGAGTCTCAATTTTCAACGCTGGTCAGAAAAGACCATCTACGCTGATCAGGTTAATAGACTGCCACTCTCTATTGAGGCAGTAGTAAACGACGAACAAAGCAGGAATGTAACCGGCGAAGGGTTGTGGATGATGTCCATGTGGTTAGATGTTAGCCCGACGGGTGATGGGGAGCGAATTAATTACGTGAATCAAGTTCTAACTCCTGATCAATCATCGCTCTCCTTAGGCGGCAACATGGATTTAACATTTGACGTAACATATATTTTCGACGTAAGTGAGTTTAAGTGTGTTGAAACGAATTACTATTTATGTGCTAAGTTGGAAAAGGGGGAAAATCCCGATCCAGATTTCACTATTCAAACTCCAAACAAAGAGGGAACTTTAATGACCTGCCGCAAGATAAAATGCTTGGATGTACAGAGATTTAGCGTAGGCGCTATTTGGTTTGGTTGAATTTTCAAAATTGGATTTCTTACATTTACACTTTTTCTTTCCAACGTTTTTATACTCTAACAGTAAACTTGTTATTTCAAGAAAATTATATTTTCAAGATTGTATGTTTCATTTAAAGAACAAAATATTTAACTTACAAAACAGTAATTTGAAGTTCCGGCTCTAGACCAATCATCGCTCTCCTTCAACGCCAATATAGAATACTGTTAAGGGCGTCACCTGTTTTCGAAGTCAGAGATTTCTGCGTGTTTAAGGACATTGCTATCTATACACCATAGGCCTATTGGTGAACATGTTGAAAGCGGATAACCCTGAGCTCGATTTTCAGCCTCAATATAAGTGAAGATTTGAACATGGGATTAAAGAACTATATATGGGTTAATGAAAATCATCTTATAATTTCTTTTCAATTATTGATAACCAAATAAGAAGCCTTTTATTCAAGTAAAAGATGAAGTTAATTACTTCAAGAAGCATTTGTGTTTTCGTTGAAAAGAAACGGTAGTGACTTTAACTACATTGCTTGACTGTGATGTTTTATATCTAGCAATTAAGACACAAACTCAAATGTAGCTATAAGAGAGGGCTCGAGCTATGGTAGAAGCACGTAAGGTACAAGTTTCTAAGATGTAAATATTTTCATAGACGAGTAAAATAGATAGAATAGAAAAATTCCATATCGGGATGAAACATAGCCTATGGAAATTGCTCAAATTATATAATAAGAGGGATCTGGTGGGGATGGGGGACGTGAAAACGGTGAAAAATGTTTAGTAATCAGTATTATTCATATTCAATATTAGAATACATTTTTACTTGATTTTAAACTTTAAAGATTATTTTCAAGTTTTTATGTTCATACTATGTAAGCATATGTATTGTGTGAGTTAGATCATCATATTTCAATATAAAGCATTGTATTCATTAAATGTGGAAACACGATAGACTTCACTGTTTACTTGTATTGTGTTATATAACGTGTTTTTCCATATATAGGCCTACAACTTATTGTTTCGGCGCTTTGGCAATGTATCGGTGCACGATTCGGGGTGAGAACCTTTTTAACGTTTTTGATGCAATATGAAATGTATGTGCTCACTAACCAAGATACCGAAAAAGTCGAAAAAGTTTCTTGAATTTGGGGAAATTTTACCAAAATTTCCTTCAATATAACCAAGCAATTCTATTTCAAAATTCCCAAATTAATTTCCTAATTGGAATGAAACGTGCAACAGGAAAAATGAAATCCTCGAAGTGGAAACACGTTTTCCCCCTTCCCCCACTCTCGTATATGCCTCTGATCCTCATCATCCTTTGCTTTGTGCATAAGTGTGCCCATGGACATGGTATGCGTGCAAGGACTTTCCCAGTCCTTTATATTGTCTATTTCTAGTGGACAGGAGGCAAACTGTCACTGTCAACCTTCTGGGTGGCATGCATATTTTCTTCTCGATGTGGGAGGTAAACTTGAATTATTCAAATGAAATTGATTTTCTTTTGGCAAATTAAACTTGAGGCAAAATGACTATGCCGACAGCAAATCTCCGACGGATACTCTGATAACAGGCGATTTCCCGTTAATTCAGCAACGTTTGTTGGAAACACTTACCAGCGCAATGTTTTCCGCTTATTACCTGGAAATTTTGGAGTTCCCTCAGTGACGGTGCCAGTATTTTCGTCATAGGGGCAAGAGAGGAGAAATTCTGTCTTATGGAGGAGAAGGGGAAGGGGGGCAAAAGCCTATCATTTGGACAAAATATGTCACTTAAATAAAGTTTTCTGGGAAGCAAGTGGGAGAAAATCGATCCCGTGGGGGAAATGCCCCCGTAGCGCCGCTACTGGGTTCCCTTAGAAGTGGCTTTTTTTTGCCCCTCGTATGTGGGTCCATAAATACCTTTATTACTATTAGGGCTACAACTTTTCCACTCTCATTTAATATGTTCACCACGCCATTTTTGAAATATTACTTGAAAAAAAACAATAGAGCTAGGCTATTAGGTGCGGAACGGCCATTTTGAAAATTCAAATGTTTTTCAACACAATGATTTTTAATATTTCAAGTACCTAAATTAAAAACTATGACATTTTATCGCAACATCTGAAAAATATGGCTGCATGACTTCAATAATCTTGTGTGTTATATGGGCATGCTTTCGGACTGAATAGAATGGACAATTTTGCAAATCATTGGCGGTATAACGGTCCTTAGTTGAAATCTTAGGACGCTGCGATGGAAAAGGGAAGAATTTTTCACACACACGAGAATACTCTCGATTCCTCGTTACAACTTAACAAAAAAGATTTGTATGGACGCAATTTGTCTGTTTTATCATATAGGCAAATAACGCCACCTTTTGTTCAGTATACCACTGCTTCGTTATTTCCGTAAGCTACTTTGGCACTGCTATGAGAGCACGTATAGCAAGCCGTTTTACTTTTTATTTCGGAATTTAAAACATTTTTGAATAATTAAACATATAGCTATTTCATTTAGAGATACCTCTAAATCCTTTAAAGATATCCCTAATTCAACAGACTGACAGAATTGATATCTCTATTTCATTTACAGATATCTTTAGATCAAATAAAGATACCTTAAATTGACTTAAAGGTATGATCTCTAATTTATTTACAGATTTTATCAATTGATTTAAAGATATCTCTAAGTCATTTAACTGAATTGAAGATATCTTTAATTTAATTGAAGATATCTTCAAATGATTTAAGATATCTTTAAATAATTAAAGAAATCTTTAAATAATTACATGATTTTTTTAATAATTAAAGATATTTTTAAATATTTAAAGAAAACTTTGATATTCTAAAGCTAACTTTACTTCCGGAATAAAAAGTAAAACAGCTTGCCACAAGGACGATTAACTCGAACGACGTGTGATTCCAAATCTACCCAATTGGTATACAGTGGTATACTTCTGATCCCACTTCGATATCATGGCACTATATCAGACTTGACCTGATAAACATTTTTCGATATGCCTGTATGCCACGAATTATATGGACCCGTCCAGATGTAAAGGTTGCAAGTTTCCCATGATTGTTTGATACTTAATGTCGTTGAAAAACCAGTATTGTTGGCCAGGACGGCCCAAACTTGTGGTCAAATGGGATGTAATAGCCATTCGGTGGCGGCGCCAGAATATTGTTGCAGGGAAAGGGGAGAAGCTGTGCCATATACGGACAGTGACCTGTTAAGGGAGGGCAATGGGAATAGGGGGTTAAAGCCTGATCGTATGTGTACATGTATGTGTGGGGGTGGGTGTTAGGGGGGGACGGGGTTAATGGAGGGATTTCATTTTGAGATTACGTCACTACCATCACATATACTAGCAGAGTAGAGAGCTTAGTCTAGCGAGGTAATTGAGGTTTATAATCGGAATAAATTTTGAATTTTTTAAGGTAGTTTAGACCCTGTGGATATGAAACATTTTGTCCCCCCTCCTAAAAGAACGTGCTGTGTATCTGCTTGATATTGCCTAGGTCTCCCAAGTCCTTACATATATCTTTACCACAGCACCATTATAGATAAGTTTCCAGTGGGTGAACTATAAGGGGCGCGGGACAGCCTAGTTGAAGGCAATATTTCAATCTGTCTGGAAGCAATGAGGGAAATGAACAAGTGTAACAAAGATTGGGATACAGGTTGAAAGGTTTTATTGAGAATTTTTCTTCATCCCCGTCCGTAAGACGTACACAATTTAGATGTAAAGGACGTTGTTAAGCATAACTGCTATACTCTCCTCAGGCTTACAAATTTGGTTAAAAAAGTATGCTGTTTGTGGGTTTTGCTTAGTATACAATAGCAGGCGATGTAGTTGTATCATGGGGTGGCCACCAGGCTCCCCACGAGAGCTTTTGCCTCAACTTTTCTCCACCTAACCCCTAACATGGGACAAATTTACATCTTTTGTATGCTATTTGTCCTGCTTTTATCATCATAATTGTATATTCTTTATCATTCAACATCCCATACGTCATGAAAAATGACACTTTTTCTTAGTGGTTGTTCGATCTGTATTCTATCATTTTTAATTAGTATTTGTTTTATTTGTAGGACAATTGCATAATTTCATTGACGTCCCAAGTGTCCCCTACCCGTATCTTAATCCTTCCTCCTCCGCCCCCACATTCGACAGTCCGGGAGAGGCTACTTTTCGTGACATGGACATCGCCATTTTGTGATATTTCCTATGATGCTTTGCTATGCTAACGTTGAAAGCTTATGCAGTGTTATAAATCTTAAATTTCAAAAACCTCTACGAAAAATTTCTTTGCCTGGCGAAACTTGAAATTTGTGATAAACCTTCATTGCTTTCATGGCTTAATATTATCTACTCCCAAAATGGAGTTATTTGCGAGGCTGAACCGTTCCAATAGTATTTTGTTCTTTCTCAAATAGTGTAGGCCTATAGCGTACCCCCTCCCTACCCCCTTCCCTCCTCCCTCTACCCCACACACACTCCGCATGGACTGGACGGGTGACTAAAAGAGCAGTATTTCCAATGGTTAGTTTAAGATAGTAAGTAAGATATATTACTTCGAGTTGCTTGCTGTAACTGCTCATTTCTGTTTCGTAAGTGTCACGGTTACTCCCATAATGACTATAAGAACTCACAAAATTTACCAAAGGTCGTAAAAGTTGAGCCATTGTCAATTTGCTCTGTCGTAATATTGTTGAAATAAATCGCCTTATTAGCCGAATTTAAGAGATTTCGGACATTTAGATCCCGTATATAAATCTTACACACACATTTATAGTCTTAAAGGTATATGGACGTATTGTATTTCACTTTGCACATAGATCCATAATGACTTGTTTTCAGTGTGTACCCGATAAATTTGCCAGGATGAAAAATGAATGAAAACCGGGTTAACACCCTGCTCTTTTCGAGAAGTGTTCAGAGAATCACACAGGGGGTGAAACTCCTATCATCGGGACCGACAGCTTTACCTCCCCTTTGAAGGACGGTGAGCGCCACCCAACCATTGGCCACTTTTCACAAAGGTTGCGTGGGGGAGAAAGTGTGATGCGGAAGACAAACCTCTGCGCTTGGTGTCAGCATATATAGTTCTACATATCTGTGGAAAAATTGCTGGTTAAATAGCCGTTGGACTTGAACCTGGGGCCTCCAGAATCTTAGTCCTATCTACGTCAACAGATTAAAAGATTTGATATTCAAAATAAAAGTGTATGCTGACCGGATTTGGAAGAGAGAGAGAGAGTTGAACACACAATTACAATGACGGGATCGTCGCCTGCGTATTCGGTTATGATAGTACAAATGCTATCACGAAACGCTTAATACGAACCGGACGAGAACACAGGTACGACGTACGGACAGACATAACATCGACAACCAAGTCAATGTCCACGGCCTTTGATAACCAGTTGTGGTGCACTGGCAAAGGATTTGGAAGAAGCTTCATCTCTTTATTATGCAAAATGTGTATGTCTCACAGCCAAGACAACGTAACATTTTGATCTGATTCTTAAAATTTCTCTCCACGTTTTCATCATTAAAGTGATTCGGATATTCCACACATAATGCTGTATTGTGATTCTGATATTCCACACATATTGCTGTATTGTAATTCGGATATTGCACACATATTGATGTATCGTGATTAAGATATTCAGATTAGATTGATAAATTATTTTGTCAAAAATTGTGTTTTTTCTTAATCTCCCAGTGGCGGTGCTAGGTGTTTAATGTATGCCACTTTGGGGCTTCGGGTCCATATACCTTTAAATTAATGAGCTCATTAAGGAAATGTTTGAACGCAGAACTTCTCTGTATTACGTAACTTGTTGCCACCGCTCAGCTTTTATCAGCTTATAGTCAGATAGTTCAGGCATCAACTAAAAATCTAAAATATACAGATTTATTTGTTTGCTGATGATCCAGTGATAAAATGCGATAATTGTTATGTAGCAAGCATGATAATGTTTTATTTGCTGATGTTTTTACTACATCTGTACATACAAAAACCTATTTAGTATGTCGCTTCTGGGCAGATATGTGAGTAAAGGTGTCTGCATTCCAATTGATTGACATAATTCCCCGATAAAAATCAGCATAAAACATGTAAAAAGTCAAGGGTCTTTATAAAGAATACTTCTTGAAAAAAAGTTAGTTGTATAAGCATTTGAATACATCACCGTAAAAATCACTTGGGGTGGCACCGCTTGAAGAGAAGGGAGGGGGAGGGGGGAGGGCGCGTACCCAAATTTCTCATTACCCAAAATGATACGTGATTATCACGCTACTAATCATGGAACGAGAGAGTATGTGCCTTCAGTTTTAACGTCGTAACTATCTGTTGACAACAATTAAACGTCACTGATTATGCGGTAGAATGGAGGAGGCTGGGCATGTGATCTAATTGAGTTCCACCCATAACCTGACATAATGTTTCAGTGAAACTAACTTCCCCAACTAAAGTACTCTCTTGTATCCGTTCATGCGGGAGTAGAATGTTGCAGTGTACACAACTGCGCATGTTGCAAAGCTCGCAATAAAATTGATGCTAGTTATAATCTATCCATTCACCACTTAAAACACAAAATAACTTAAATACTTAACGGCTTAATATCTTAAATATAATTTATCCCGTTCACTGCGCATGCTTTAATCTTCTAAATGGGAGATCTCCAATACGGGGGAGTGGATCAGACTGTGGTAGCGTGTCTCTACCCACCTATTTCCAAGTCAACTTCGTCTCTGCCTTCACCTTCCCCAACTTGGAAGAAAATTGGCCGTCACTATTGGCATTGAAACATGCATACCACGCAAATGACACATTAGATCATGACCTTTTTTTATCGATATTTATTCAAATATTTCAGCCGTATAAAATTTGTTATGATATTTTCAAATGCTAATTAAATACATATTATTACCGCCCTTATTTAGATATAAATAAAGAGTTATGATTATATTTACTGTCATATAGTTATGTGACAGTATCATACCAAATATTACAATCAACTGATTTCCCCTGCCGATTATGCGACTATTGTCAGATTGTAAAGGGGTCTAAAAAGTAATCAAGATAACGTGGAAAGCCCCATTAATATCAAAAAACTGATTTATTAACAGAACAGTCAGTGGCGCAACTCGAGTCTTGTGGGTCCGTGGGGAAATTTGCTCGAGACCTGCAGTGGATTAAACTATACTTCCCAACCTATTGTTGCGCCACAGTCTTTATTAACGGAACATTTGTAAACTGATCAAATAACGTCTGCAAAATTGTCAGCTTCAATTTGTCTCTTTTAATTACCCATAAAATTGTCAAAACGAGCATAAATTCGTATCACCACATCACACCACACCCTAAATGTAAAATTCTTTATATTTTTTGATATGTAAAACTTGTTATGCATAGATGGAAAAACAGATCGAACTTTTTTGCAATTATTTCATATTTCTTCCCAATTTTCAGTCTTAAAATCATGATTCTGTTTTCTAATTCAGATATGGATTGAGGATATGATTCACATCAATTTTGCTTACTCTCCTTCAAACTCTTTTGTTAAAAGATTAAACACATTAAACGCAACAGGTTTACGTACAAAAAATATCAAATCTCTCTGATGATTACCATTCAGCCGTTTGACTGTTTAACTTGAAAGGGAAGAACGTGTATAACCCAATGGATACGTGAGGTGAGTCCGATAGTTTCTACAATTTGGTAAAAAGCTAGAAAACATCAAAAATAGATGACCTTTCAGCCATTATTTTCCTTTTACAAAGAATTTGTAAAAGTGTTTGACATTTGTTTCAAACTTTCAAATGTACCTGGAATTAAAACAAAAATTGTCATTGCCACCGCACTCAGGCACGAGTCTGCTCTAAGGTCCCTGCAGTGTTAAGACTAGACATGAGGCAGGATATTCTTCCTACGTCACTGTATACTAGACGTGCAGAGGATACTAACTGAAGGACTAATCGATTAATGTAAACCATGAAAAACGAGGAATATTGAATCATAAATACATTGCGGCAAGATTGAGAAATAGGTTACATTGAAAATTGTTCTTATAAAACTTGAAAAAACAAGAAAATTCACTCCTAAAATTTATTATGGGTGGCAGTGCTTGTGGGGCAGTGTTCTTGTGTTCTTTTCCTGCACACGGCACTGCTATGAAAGGCGGACCTCGATAGGAAACCATTCAGAACCGTTGAGCGATTGGCATTGTCTAATAGGTAATGAGGTCTTCTATTGGTTTCACCTGGTAGTCTTTCGCCTCCAAACACGTGACCCATTCTATGCTTATGACATAGTTTTACTTTTTTGATCTCAAATTTACTCGCACTATGCAAAGCGTCGATAGAATAAAATCTTTCACAAATTTAGATTAGGTTTGAAATGGTAATGATGTCATGGCATAGACAAGTTTGGGTGATTACCCGGTCCACCCTTCATCCTTCGCATCTGAAGTAGGGATCAGCAGTCTCTGTAAGATGAATCAATGAAATTAATCAATACAAGTATAAGATTTTGAAAATCCACTGACACAAGCTTTTGTTTATTCGCTCATTTACGCGTCACTTTGATTTGTTTGCTAGATAATGTTCCAAAGATTTGGACCCAGACAATTAAATCAAACTCTAGAGATTTCTTCAATCCCTCGTGCGTGACATGGCCGAAAGAAATCCCACGACTCCCCCCCCCCGACTCCCCCTCACCCCCACCCCCTTTTTTCTCGTACACTATGCAGCTATGCATTGACTTCACCACACCTCAATGTGCCTGCGGATAGTAAAAGTTCCACATAACTTACCGCACACTCCACACATTAGCGGGCAACTTCTTGGCACATAGTCATCGATTGCACATGAATCTCTGGTTGGCCAACCAGGGCTTGCTCGACACAAGGGGTGACTATCTTCACAAAATTCTGAAAAAGAAAAAACATCATTTTAAAGAGCTTTTTCTTTATTTCTGCCATAGTCAAAGGACTAGTCCATGGTTGAAGCAAGTCCATTTCATATGACAAAGGACTTCAAAAGAAATAAAACAGGGACGAAAGCATTCTAAAATCTTATTCCGTTAAGGAGATATTTAAGTTTAAAGTTTGGTGTCCTTTGTGTAGAAACAAGTGAAATCAGATTAGTTGTGACGTCACAGCCTCAGATACCTCAAAGTCTGTATGTATTCTACAATATTTTTTCCTGGGATTTTGTGGCTTAAAAATCATTAGATATGTCAGGAAAGTAGTAAAACAGAATCTAGCAAGGGTACTTACCTGATGAAAGTTCGAGGAAAAATGATTCGAATATTAATAAACAAAACAAATACATTTTCTTTAAAATACATTTACATTTGTTGAGAATGTGAGGATGAGGGCGCCAACATTCCATAGTAGACTTACTACACCAGTCATTTCTACACAGATATAACAGAGTTTAAATTTGAATATCTCCTTAACGAAATAGGATTTATGAATGCTTTCTTGACAATTTCGTTTTTTAAGTCCTTTTTCTCATAGCTGAACAACTGTATAAGATAAGCTTACTTGACCACTGAACTAATTCTTTAAGTCAAATGGCCAATTCTTTATCTCGGCTGAGCATAGCTTGTGCAAGCATATTGTTAATAGGCTTGAACCCATGTTCTTCGTGAATTGTGCAGACGTTAAAGATTCCTCGTATTTGATTGGTTTGTTATGGACACGAGAATGTCGGCCATGTGACGTTAATTAAGTGAATATTTTCCGCGGAAATTGCCGATTAAGAGTTGAAATGGTGTTTAGCGTACCAGAATATCATACGAGTCGAGGGAATCATCATTTTCCTGCATTTCCAATCCATTATTAATCTGAAATTCCTTCAATATCATATAAAGTCTCTTACCCGAGCAGGTTGGTCCATAAAAACCAGTTCCTTCACAGTCACACGAGCATGAAGATGTATTTAAAGTTCCACAATTTGAACAGCTTAAATTGCATTCTACAAACAAAACAACAATTAGTTCCAAATGAAAGAGACAAGAATGTGAAAATGGGAAAGCGATAGAGGCGGAAGCAGTTCCCAGTACACTAGCAGTGGCGCCGCCAGAACAAATTTATTGGGGCAATAAATAATATTGAACAATTATATAAGTGTCAGGTACTACTTATGGTAGTACTGCGCATGCGGAGTGTGCGCCACAACGGCGTGGGGGCCAGGGGCGGAACCCAGGAAGCCCTACGTTTTTCCGTGGTTGATGTGACAGAAAATTGCTTAAAAATTATGTCAAATATACACCAAAACCATTTTAATATTTTGAAATTTTAAGGATGGGAGTGGGGGCACGTGCCCTTCATGCACCGCCCTTGCCGGCGCCACTGTACACTGACTAATTAGTCAAACATTATCAATATAAATATAAACTATATAAATTAGTTGTTTAGATACCACGCGGGTAAGCGAAATGGATGCGGGGTGCGACCCCAATGTTTCTACAAATTCATACATTTAGAAATGTTAGATTCATGAAAATTAGGACATGTTAAGGTAGAAAAAATAAAAGCAAGACGTTTCAATTATCAAATCGGTCTCAAATTTTGTTGGTCAAAAATCAATAAAAATTCAGTCGAAGAGAAATGATCTTCTCCCTTTGAATACGCCACACCCTCTTGCACCCACATATTCCTGACCCCACCCCTTGCACACACACACACATACATTTATGTTTTACTCATTGCATTATTAACTATTTGTATCAACAGATCCATGTGACAAAGGAAGAATAGTCACCTAATACAAACAAGTCAAGAGGCAGCTAGATTGTCTGCTACTTTGCCAGCGAGGACGGTGGGTTGAGAAGATCGGAATTAACACCAATCTTAATATAGGCCTATCCACGGCACTATCTACTAACCTACTTGACATTAATCGTTCCAGTCGTCCCCATGGCCTACGAAAAGATTGCATGGAAAAGTATATATTTGAATTCAAAATCAAATAAACTAACCGAGAATGCGCATCTAAATGGTATCTCGTATTGATTAACCATTGATTAACAATGGGTATAAGAAGACATGCAAATATCATCAAGCGTGTCACATTATGCAAAGGAAATAATGTGAGCATTTAAATACTTCTCCTCATTTGTTCTGGATAAACACAGAGTGTAACGCCATTATGTGCTCCATGCTACTATCCCTTAAATGTCAGAAATTAAGAAATAGTTGATTCTTACCGCATATTTCAGCTTCAGCTCGGCATGGTCCTAAATCGGGAAAAGATAATAGATGATTCAGTTATTAGTGTCATAGGCTTAAAAATGTTGTGTGTGGGGGGGGGGGGGAGAGGGGGATGGAGGGGGGTAGAGGGACAGGGTATATTAAATGAAAGGTTGTGCTACACGGGGGGTCATTTTTATGTGATTGAAATATACCACATTTGTACATGCACATTTTTGACAGGGAAGTAGGGTGCCCATTTCGGGTATCACACTTTTGCGTGCATTGATTGTGAGTATTGGCAAGATTAACACAAACTGAAGAACCTACCCCCACGCACACACACAAAACTCCATACACCAGCTGCTCTTTTTCAAATAATTGTAGTAGAGAACTAAAAAAAAAAACGGATACCATAAGACCATTCGAGGATCGGGCGATATACTTGTATATACTGTATGGTTTTGAACATCTCATTGCAAAATTATGAAGTAAAACTTATAGACAACCGTTGGTAGGACTATTTTAGTTAACTGTGAATTTTTCAATAGTTGACATGCCAATATTGTGCCCTGACGTGTACGACATTGCTACTCGCAGCGCCCTCACTAAATATTTTTTTTTAAATAATGTACACGCTGTGTCCACTCAAACCATTCCTGAAATAAGACTCCATACTAACATTGTATAATCGTGCACTATATGCCAGTATGTATGGCATGTGGGAGCAGTGATGCGTAAATTTTTGGTGGCCTTTGACATGTTCGATTTTCTAACTGTCTAACATGTGGAAAAACCGAACATCGCTGATGTATTAGGCGCAATCTTTCATAATTCATAGTTGATTTTAGTTTGAAGTATATCTAAATTCATTTCTATGTGTTCTCTTTGATTTTGTGGCTCAGAACCTAATTTGTTATCTAAGGTTTTGACCAAAATGATTTTTGTTAGTTGCTTTGGATGACAAGCATTGTGTATTGTAGAAATATCTAATCTAATCTATTATATTCCACATTTTGTTAAAAAGTTCAGAGCATAATATTGTCACATGATTATCAAATAAAACAAAAATTCAAACTCACGGCATAATCCCCTGTCACAGAATCCCTGGCCGGAGGAACACAAGTGGCAAGAATGACCGCTCTTGTAAGGACTAAGCTCTATGTAATTTCCTCTGAAGGATGAAAGATACGTATAAATCATACTTTCATACTCTGACATTTAACATTGTACACAGGTTTATCAGTCGCTGAAATAAATATAGGGTGCTCGGCGGGAATACTCCTTGAAAGAACAGTTCGCCTAGTCAGACCAAGGGCGTATACAGGAATGGTAACCGCTCAGGGGTCAATAACCTCCAATAATACCCGGTTACAAGCGGAGAATGTCCGTCATTTTCAAAAGACTTTCTTTAATTTTCGAGAAAATTTCTCCAATTTTTCAAGTAATTTTTTTCAATTTTCTGAAAATGTTGCCAAATTATTTCATCAAATTTCCAATTTTTGTTCAATTGTGGTTCAATTTGTTGTTAGTATTTTCTCATACCTTCCAACCGGACAGAAAACATGTAACCGAGCACGTGTAATCCTTCCAGACTTGACAGCTTGCCCCTTGCCCCCACTTTCTATACGCCTCTGAGCCAGAGAAGAGCTTTAAAACGATTAGAAATTGGACAAAGAGAGCATTTAGACTGACAGACAGACAGACAGACAGACAGACAGACAGACAGACAGACAGACAGACAGACAGACAGACAGACAGACAGACAGACAGACATACAGACAGACAGACAGACAGAGAGATAGCCAGACAGATAGACAAATAGTAACAGAAATATGAGCTGATGAGTATACTATTTTGATACTTTGTTTTGTTAATGAATTTCAAACTGATCATCTATCACAATCTTTTCAAGGGAGTAACGTCTTCTGCTAAAGAGGTTGCAGATCTTAGCCACACCACAATCAAAATCTAATTAACGAGGATACTCATTCACAAGTTGAAATGAAGGATAGAATTACACAGATTTCTGAATAGATTTGCTTCCGTCCATATAAATATATAAATATAACAAAATTCCTCAAATTTTGGTAACTATAAAAAGGTGGTATTCCAAAATTTAAGGACTGTTCCACTACAAAAATTTAAGGGACATATCAAAGTAAATGAAATAGAAACTGTGATTGTTAGGCTTATACCTTGGTCCATAATTGCACGTTACGATCCATGCGTTGTAGTATATTTTTCCGCTTGTTGATTGGGCATCTTCACAGAATTGCAAGCCACACCCCACTGACTCAGTCTCCGCCCAGATCAACTGCAGAAATGGAAACAAATATCTAATTACAAAATCATCAAAATGATAAAATTAACTTAGAATGGGATATTGATCTGTTGATAGTTTAAGTGAAAAATTGAATAGCATATCAAAATGAGATCGAAATTAGGTTAAGGTTATACATCGCCATTGGTATTCTCAATATTTTCAAATTGATAACCGATATGTTATAATGCATCCCTCAGTTTAGGGACACATTTTTGACGGTATTCTCACTATTTGAGGCACAGCGTCCGCGATAATTTGTATGATTATATTTAGCATCTCAAAAATGCTACTGGAGGCAGTTTGGTCAATAAGACAACAACATCAAAATGTTTCATTAGTAGTCATCATTTATATATATGTATATATATATATATATACATATATATATATATATATATATATATATATATATATATATATATATATATATATATATATATATATATATATATATATATATATATATATATATATATATATATATATATATATATATATATATATATATATATATATATATATATATATATATATATATATATATATATATATATATATATATATATATATATATATATATATATATATATATATATATATATATATATATATATATATATATATATATACATATATATGTATATATATATATATATATATTTATATATATATATATATATATATATATATATATATATATATATATGTATATTTAAATATATATATATATATATATATATATATATATATTTTAATATATATATATATGTATATATATATATGTGTATATATATATATATATATATATATATATATATATATATATATATATATTTAAATATATATATATAAATATATATATATATATATATATATATATATATATATATATATATATATTCATATATATATATATATATATATATGTATATATACATATATATATATATATATATATATATATATATATATATATATATATATATATATATATATATATATATATATATATATATATATATATATATATATATATATATATATATATATATATATATATATATATATATATATATATATATATATATATATATATATATATATATATATATATATATATATATATATATATATATATATATACATGTATAAAGAACTGCATATTACATTTATAGCCTATAGGCAATGTCATGTACATAAACAGCGGTCAGCAAAAAATAACTTTCCAACTGCCCAAAGCAGAGTTAATATCTAGTCTGGCCAAAAGCCAAACCTTTCAATAAAGTAACAAAACAGTAAAACCCTTCCTTTTACTGCTTAAAGGAACGTTAAATTCAAAGAAAAATATGAATTGGACCGTGAATAAAGGTATACTGGCAGACTACTTCAAAGAAGGCAAGGCCATTAATGTGATTCGGCCATTAAATATGATACGCGACGACGAATGAACACACAATTACTATAAAGGGGTCGTCACCTGCGTATTCGGTTATGATAGTGATAATGTTTTCACGAAACGAACGTTTAATACGACCCGGACGAGAACACATGTATGACGTACGGACAGACATAACATCGACAACGAAGTCAAGTCCACGGTTTTTGATAACCAGTTGTGGTGCACTGGCGTGTCTACCCAACCCAGCTGCCCAGGCTTGCACCCAGTGTCTCGTGGTTTGTAGACATGTTTGATAACCGCCACACCACA
>JAIGNY010000676.1:172500-197500 GCA_020152595.1 Chiridota heheva
TGGAGGTTGATGAAGAGGATATGGTGGGTTTGAGTTTTGTGATAAATGGAGAGGCCCAGGTGGATAGAAAGGAGGGGTGGCCTATGAATGAAAAGTGGGACAGGAGAAGGTACCAAAATTGGCTGAGTTGATGCCGAGATGGAGGAGGTCGGATTTGATGCGTAAGCTGAAGGAAGGGGATAGGGTTTTAGTCCTATCAAAGAGGGTGGAAAATTGGGGTACCTAATGAGGTTGTAAACAGGGTTCTGGGTTTTGATAAGGGCTTTAAAATTGTGGGAGAGGCTAAGCTTTCTACACCTTAGCAAAATGGGGGTTTGTTGGCTTCAACGTGAAGGCTGGTGATGGGGAAATCCTGTAGGCACCCAGAAAATCCTGAGTGTTTCATTTTGATGGTGTTGATGTGGTTGAGGTTAGAGTTGTGAGCGGCACAGTAGACAATATTGACGTAGTCGAGCTTGGCACGAATGGTGAGCCTAAAGATTTTGAAGAGAGCATGGTGGTTCGCACTTTTTTATCTTTTTATTAGCACTTCAAGTGGTGTTGGAGAAGGGCGGAGAAATTAGGGAGCTGTTGCATTTCTGTTTCAGGTTCATTATGTGTTGCTTGTAGGAGAACTTGGGGTCTAGGTTAAACCCAAACTTAGTTTGGTCAAGCTTTAGGGATGCGATTGCCATTGAGCACGAGGTTCGGGTAGGGATGGAGGTTCGTTGAAATGACAGAAGTGCATGCAGACGGTCTTGTCTTTGGAAAATTTAAAACCGTTATTGATGCGCCAGTCTTGCAGCATCTAAGGCTGATGGTGTACAGTTTGCGGGTAATGACGTATATCCAAGTAGTGTCGAAAGCTTTCTGAGGTCGAAAAAGATGGCAATGAGGTGTTCCTTTTTTTGCAAAGGTTTCTCGGATAGCGGTGTCGAGCATAATTAACTGGTCCATGGTATTGCGACGTTTCCGGAAGCCGCTTTGGTGAGGGAGAATTCTGCTGGTCTCAAGGAACCAGTTTAGCCTCTGGTTAATGATTCTTTCCATAATTTTACAGATACAGACAGACAGAGGGCGATGGGGCGGTAGCTGGAGGGGTCGGTAATATCCTTTCCCGGTTTGGGAACGGGGGTGATGATAGCTATTCTCCAGATCGGGGAAAGGAGTGTGATGACCAATGTGGTTGAGGATGGTGAGTAGGGTAGAGGTGGCCATCCTGGGGAGGTGTTTCAGGAACTGGTAGGGGATGTTATCTGCGCCCTTGGAGGTGCAGCTAGGGTCATGGGTGGCTTACTTTAATTCAGATAGGGTGAGAGGGGTGTTGTAGCTCTCGGAGTTGTCAGAGGGAAAGGTAATGCTCCGGGTTTCGTCGCGAGCTTTTTAGTTTGAAAGCATTGGGGTAGCTGGCCGAGGACGAGATGTTGCTGAAAGAGGCGGAAAGGCGGCGAGGCGGTTAGAGATATCCTTTTTCCCGATGAGAAGATTACCATTCCAGGGAGATGGGGATGAAGCCCATCCTGTCGTGGAAGCTGTTAACCATTCTCCAAATCTTCTTAGTGGGGTTGTTGGTGGTGAGAGAAGAGATGAAGTTGTTCTAAGTGTTGGTTTTACTGTCCTTGATAGTGCGCCTGGCCTTGGCACGGCTGATGCGAAAGAGGTTGAGGTTGTGGGTGGTCAGGTTAGTTTTAAAGCTCCTGAGGGCCCTTTTTCTGTTCTTGACGGCGGATTTGCAGTCATCAGTGAAACAGGGGTTGGGGTGCTTAGGGGATTTGAAGGTTTTTGGGGATGGAGCAGGTGGCGATGTTAATAAGGATGTTACTGAATTTGACATGGGATCCTCACCCTCGAAGAGATGTAGGGAAAGGTGCGAGTCGCAGTGAGTTTCGAAAAGGAGCCAGTCGGCCTTTTTGAGGTTTCAATTGGGAGTGTGGTCTATGGGGGTTTGAAGGTTAGTGTGAATAAGAAGAGGGTAAAGGTCACTACCACAGAGATCAGCAGTGACCTTCCAGCAGTCCAGCTAAAATCAAGGAGGTTGGGAGAACAGATAGACAGGTCAATACAGGTGAGGAAACCTGTTGTAGGGTGAAGGTAGGTTGGGTAGTTAGTGTTAAGCAAGGAGAGGCTGTGCTGTCGAAGATTGTTTTCGACAAGCTTTCCTCTTGGGGTGGTGGTGGTATTGGAGTTCCACAGGAGGTTGTGGGCGTTGAAGTCACCAAGAATGATGGAGGGGGAGAGGAGCTGGGAGATGAGGTTGTTAAGGTTGTTTGGCTGGCCGTTGGCGTTGGGGGGATATAGATATTGCAAAGAGTGAAGGTTTTGTGGAGGGAGGTAAAATTACAGATGGCCTGAAGGTCGGTGTTTACATGAAGAGGGCTGTGTGAGATATCGTGTCCAACAAGAATGAAGACGCCCCCACAGGCCCTGTCGGCGTCCACTTGGTGTATGGTAGCAAGCGAAGTTGTTGAGGGAATAATGGTCAGTGGTTGCAAGAAGGTTTCTTGTAGGCAGAAAACGACTGGGTTGAAGGTGGTGGCCAGTAGGTCAATATCTTCTTAATTGGCCTTATAAGGTTCTGATGTTCTATTGTATAATGTTGTGGGTGTTATTGTAATTGTTTTGTTGCACGCCATAAGGAGACAGGGGGTTATCTGGAGCAAGATCTGTTGGGTCTGAGTTGGCTTGTTTTTCTTTGGATCTGTCCCTGTTTCTTTGTGAGCGATTGTTTTTGAAAGTTGGAAGAGAAGTATGTTTGGTGTATTCGGTAATTTGAACAATCATGTTTTCTTCAGTGTCATTTTGGGTTTGAATGGTGGGGTGTTTGTTGATTGGTTGTTTGTTGGTTAGTAGTTTTAATGTTAGTTGTTTTAATGTTTGTTAGTCAGGTTGGCTGGAGTTTGATGGCATTAGAGGTGTTGGTGCAGGGGACGGCGGGATCTTAGAAAGGAAGAAAGGTTGGGGAGAGAAGTGGTGGTGAAAGGTGGTTTGGGTAATGGGTGTGGTTGGGTTGTTGGCATTGGTGATGGGCTAAGGACTGGGTAAGAAGAGCCAGCTGAGGTCGGTTTGGGCATGTGAGTCAGTTTTATTTGTGTTGAAGGGGGCGGTATTGGTGTTTGAGGAGAGTGCGCTCGAGTAAGAAGGCTTGGTGCGGAGGAAAGCAAGGAATTGCCTTCTGGCCTCCGAGTAAGTGATGTTGTAATTAAGGGTTTTCAGTTTGGTTATCTGTTTTTCCTGTAGCCAGGTGGGGCAGTCTTTTGAGAAGGAGGGATGGTTGGCTGGGTGAGCATTGTCGCAATTGGTGCAGGAGGCGCTGTCATGGTCTGGGATCTACAGTTGCCACAGCGCGCTTGGCTGCAGCAGGAGTTTTTCCTATGGCCCTTATGACAACGGAGGGGGTTGGGAATGTAAGGGGCAACTGAGATTTTTAGGTAGCCTGCAGTGATTGATGTGGGAGGGGAGGGTTGTTGTGACAAAAGTTAGGAAGATGGTATTGGTGGGTGTTTCGGCACCGTCTATCTGGAGGACGAGACGATGGGCTTCAGTAACGTCTTGGCTGGCAAGTTCTCAACGAGGTCTTCGTCGGTCAGGTAGGCAAGGTTTCTGGTTCTGATGACGCCTTTACTGGAGTTCAGGGAACGGTGGGGTGGCTGTAACTTCGATACCAGTATTAGCTAGGGTTTTGGTGGTGAGGAGGGTGGTGGCTTGAGTGTTCCTAGTGCAGTGCACCAATAGATTATCGGATCTGGGGGTAGAGACCTTAGAGGGTACCGACAAGGTCGTGGAGCGCCTTGTGTGTGAGAAAGGGGAATCTTTTAAAACTGTTTGAATTATTGGTGACCTGTATGATTATAATTTTGGGGGCTGGGGCTGAAAAATGGTCAATGGAGGCAGCAGGTGGGTCACGAGGAGGGGAAGGAGGGTTAAGTTAAAGGAAGAAGCGTTTCGTCATGACATGATGGAAATAAACCAGAGGCCGAAACCCGAGGTAACTAGAAAAACATCGCGGAACTACTAAGGAGAACAACTGCACAGGTATCGATAAGGGCGTGAAAGTCGGGGCACAACGGGAAGGAAAAAACCAAAAGAACGGTCTTACCGAAAGCAGACACCCACCCACAGAGAGAGAATTTCGAAAAAATGAAGATACCAAACAAAATTTAAGTGGTAAAGTGCAAGGTAAAGTGTATCGGAATGAAAAGTTTGAGAGAATAGAATAAAAGTCACATTGCTCTCAAAACGTTGAGCAAAATAATGAGCCAGGGAGATGTAATTTGGAATTGAAATTTAGCTAGCTGTTCACAGACCTTTAAACTGTTAAAGGAGACATAAAGTTTGACATAATCTCATTTTCATATGATTGGGTCCAAAATTAAAATAGCAAATCATCTTTATTACCTCTCAAAGCAATTTAACACATTGTTTGTAATTAATAAAAACTGTAATGCTTCTACTATGGGAGCTGCCATTTTAATTTTAAAACATGCAGGAAATGATGTCATCAACCTAGCAAGATGTTGGAATGCTTTGTATTTGTACAATTACCCCCAGTTAGCAGGTCATGAGAAGTAAACACGTCCTATTTTCATTCAACTTGGTTGTGAGTAACAATTGTCGCAAAAACAAGATTCCAATTTGTACAAGCTGAATGCTGCTTGGAGATAATCCATGTTTTACATTTCCCCGTACTGCTGTTAATTAGTGGTTGATGAGGCAGAATCTAGGAACTGTGCTTTGTTTGCTATATCCGAATCAAAGGCGTATGGGAAGAAATGAGTTTCCAAATACGGATGTTTAAATGTCACTCTTACATCTTCATTAGAGGAGTTGGCGACCGAAAAGTTAGGGCGTAGTTTTCCAAGAAAATTCCAACACGTTTTCGTGCATGGTACTGAAAGCCTTTCATATAAATTTTCAAATTAATCATGATTATTTACTTACTTTTCGACTCTCTTTCAAACATTCATGTAATGGGCTGATTTGGAGGTTTCCAATGTTCAAATGTGTGACGGACAGCGTTCTTACGCCGCAAAATGTGATAATCGGTCAAATAAATGTATATATATACAATGAAATAACATTATAACAAAACATAATAATCAACCCAAAATGTAATAATCAACGCAAAATGCAATAATCAGCGTAAAATTTAATAATCAACGCAAAATGGTAATATTCAGCGCAAAATGATAATAATCAGCGCAAAATGTAATAATCAGCGCAAAATGTAATAATCAACGCAAAATATAATAATTAATGGAAAACGTAACAATTAACGCAAATTTTCATAATCAAGGCAAATTTTCATAATCAGCGCAAAATCTAATTATGAGCGCAAAATGTGATAACCGAGGTAAAATGTAATAATCAACAAAATGTAATAGTCAGCGCAAAATGTAATAATCAGCACATGAATGTAATAATCAGCGCAGAATGTAATAATTAGCGCAGAATGTAATTATCAGCGCAGAATGTAAGTCGTAAAAATGGATTGAAGATTTTGAAAAGAAAGACTGGAAAAAGCTTCACCTCATAAATAAAATCAGGGGTACTGTAAATGAAAACAAGGTCCATGTTTAACATGTTTTTGATATGATGGATGAGTTGAGTGTTTCGGAGTTGATTAGGTAACGTGATCACGTTGTGCTTAGTACAAATCGTGGTCAGAATAGTAAATAGGCCTACGTTGAAATGGCTGATGGGCACAGGGTAGATGCTAATTGTATTCAAAATTGCCTCAGAAAGAGAATTTGCATGAGTGCGAAATTTGTTATGTCCAAAGCAAAGTTCGGGCCCAAACCGTTTAAAGTTTGACACTCACAATTAGCAAGTATAATTATGAGCTTCTACCAGCAGACAATTGAAGTGTCAAAAATACCGCCTTATTATATTCTTTGTCCACGAAATAGGACAATCATGTTGTCCTTTTTTGTTACAATACTTTAGAACCAACTAGAAAAACACTTAAAGGCATAGACTTTTAACCTAAGAGGGTTAAAGAATTCTCTTGGGAGTAGAACAAAGTCAACTGTACGGTATTAAACTTGAGAATAAGCTTTGTGCAAGATGTTTGATGTTTGCACCAAAAAAGAAAGGAGTTAGATTCTCTGTTTAATACAGTTGACTTATATAGAGTAGCTCTCAGACCACACTCGAAAATGACCAGTAAGGGCTCTTCATGTACTTGCCGTATTTGGTGCCCAAGATAAAAGCCTATCCGAAACTGCTAAATCCATATTTAGCATGTTTCAGGTAGGCTCTAATATATGGTAATATATGGTAATATCCTCAGAATGAGTTTTTAAGAATCCAGCTGAAATAAACAATTGTTTTATTTTCTACTTAAATTTGCTAAATGAATTTAGTTCAACCAAGGGAAGTACTATACTGTATAGTACTTCCTTGATTGAACCATTGTAATATGAATATCATGCTATCCATAAAACTCCTAGGAATATTTACGTTCTCCTCTCCAACTGTTCAATGTTGGAGAAAAATATCAGTAATAGATTTTTCTGTATTTACTAGACTGTTAGACATGCTAGAGATTATTAAGTTACGGGAAAATACCGAATTGCTGACTTGTGGCACGGTGGTACGAGGGAAAGTGGAGAGGCGACTGATCATCCATAACTTAAAACATTAAGAGGCAGAGGAAAATCAGATGTGTTTCAGTCAGTTTGATACCATCGAAAAAGGAGATGTCAACAACTCGACAGTTTTGAGTTCAGTGTTTTCATTGCTTAATTCTGTTAAAA
The DNA here is from genome assembly GCA_020152595.1 of Chiridota heheva. Taxonomy (NCBI): domain Eukaryota; kingdom Metazoa; phylum Echinodermata; class Holothuroidea; order Apodida; family Chiridotidae; genus Chiridota; species Chiridota heheva. Next base: position 179,235 of record JAIGNY010000676.1, read on the forward strand.
AATCACAAAATTGAATTTATACCACATTCCATGGAATAAAACTCAAAATTTACTTTATTCATTAATAAAGTGTATTAGATAGAGATATAGCCTTGGTACAATTATTTTTATAATTATTTTCAAAGAATTAAACGAACAAAGAATTACATAAAATAGGCCCATTTTTGCCCCGTTTACCTTAACACGTGAATTTATATCAGATTTTATTAAATGAAAGTTCTCAAACTCAAGAACCAAAATATGTTGTTTGAGTGATTCCAGGACAGTTCTACTAAGAATTTTCTTTTTCTTGTTGAATTCAATACGAATATGATTTGGACTTAAAACTAATATCCTTAGCTTAAAAGGCCTATCTTCATGACTGTTTGTAAGGAAATTTTGGGTTATTCGTTTTAAAGCTCCATGTCTTGTTATAAAAAAAAATATGATGAAACACATTCTTGGACGTACGAAGCCTAGATACTTCTGCAGTGCCATATATTTGAAAACTTTATACTATATTTCAATAACACATATGATACATATTCGCCCCTCTCCCCTAACGCCACCTCCAGACCTCCGCACACGCACGGCTGTTACAATATTTACAAACATTCACACGAACAACTTACTAAATGTTTCATATCACCAGAGCGTGGTATCACGGTCCGCCTTATCTCATTGTGTTCCTTGACAATATCAAGCGCCTCAAAAATAGAATAGCGACTTCCAGTATGTATATCACAAACCGAACTATTTTGTAAGCTGGTAATAACGCCATGTTCGTCGCAACCAACATGCATTGTTCCTGTTACATAAAACAATTGCACGAAAATTATCACACCGACATAACTCGTCTTCATCATTTCTTCGTTATGTCTCTGTTGCTCTTTGCAGCTGCCGTGACCTCATCTCAAGTCGCTTTTTCAATGAGGCTATTCTCCTTCTCCCAGACCAAAACAACTATTGAGCTTTTTTCTTTGCATTGTTATCGAGCTGTTTGAACAGAACGAACCATGTAAATAAGCAACTAATACGACTTAAGACCAAATAATCATGCCAATTAAGATTCGATCTAGGTAAACATTTCTAAATTTATCGGATTGATAACAGGGGTTCGCCCATTAAAAACAATGACACACGGATTAAAGAATTAGATTACTTATTTCTTAATTAGTGTTTTTATTATGATTGAAGGGATCATAAGCTGACACGTAACAAAATCTCATTTTTCAGTGCAGAATCGCAGGAACAATTTTAAAGGAAAGGCATCGTCCCATAGATAAATTCAGAAGCGAACGCCGCCGTGCTGGCAGCGTAACTTCCGGTTTTCAATTTTCCTTATTGATTGCAAGAAATAAGTGATGTTATCATCGCAGATTTCTTGCAATCAATAGAGGGATTTCATCACGTGACTCTAAGTCATCTGAAGCCATTTTGCCGGGAAAGCGTCGTTGCGTTGCACGCGTCTTCATACGGCTCAGTCATATCACACGTACAACAAACATACTGCCTGCTAATCTACCTATCAGTACCAATTTAGCGAATTTCATTGTTTTAGTTCGCGGCGGTGATTTTACTTCATATTTCCCTAACGTTTAATATATTCACCGGGTATACGAAGAGCAGCTTTTGCGTGAACGCCATCTGATTGTTAGTTTACGCTGACAAAGCGTACATACCTGGCATAAAGTGCTCACTGCAAATCCTAGTGTGAACCGAAGGTTGAAAGACGTTGCGCCACTTCGAACGTCGATCAGGATCAGATGGAAATCGAGAAAACGTCTTTTTATTCCCCGGCACACGTCTATTAGTGCAACAAGCGGCACAGCAAGATTCCGGAATAATTATCTTACAAAAATTATCTCATGTAACAACATGCAAGCGTTTGTAAGTCTAAATAAATATACAGCAGGCGATCGTTCTCCTCCGACAAAATGGCGATGTAAACAAAGTCACGTGACCTCGTGACGTCAGCTGAAACACCCTTATAGGGAAGTTGAAAACCGGAAGTGACGTTACCAGCACGGCGGCGTTCATTTCTGAATTTATTTATGGGACGATACCGTTCCTTCAAACTGTGTTTGTGGATGGTCGTGGAGGGAGTTCTTGGTAGAATATTTTATCTAATGAAAAGACGTAAAACTCAACGCAACTAAACTTATTGGAGAAAAAAAAAGATGTAATACACATTTTGGCGTTGAAGGACTACATTTTAACTATCGTTAGGGAAAACGTTTATGTGTGGGTGTGGGTGTGTGTGTGTGTGGAGGGGGGGGGGGGTGCTCTTCCCCTATCCCATACAGGACTGCTTATACAAAAAAAACAGACTGCAATTCTGCTGGCAGTTGCACAACATTGTTTGAAAGTCTGCAGAGGTAAATTGCCGAATATATTTTTAGATTTAGTTTACACCAATTGAGATATTTTCATATTTTTGGAAAGTTATTATTTATGACTCGACTGGAAGGACATTTCATACGGTCAGAATCAGGAATCTTTAAATATCTGCTCTTGATAATTTAATGATGCTTTTTTGTTTTGTTTTTTGAAGTTGAAAATATATAGTCTTAATCTCACCCCTGGTTTTTCCAGCCAAGTGGTAATGATATTATGACATCTGCTGAATCATGAACATTCTCATGTTGTCTTACTGAGCTTGTGTGAAATTGTGAATCACTTAAAATGAGAAATTCTTCATTTCGTTCTCCTTTCGAACAAGATGTGCATGTCCAACAAATAAGTCTTTACTGGAACAAGATTTTCGATCCTTTTTCGCCTCTTTATTACATTAATTAATTCTGTCATATGAACTAAACATAACCACTCAGCCTAATATTATACTGTTTTAAGTTGTTAGGGGTCTTATTAAACAGACTTGTTGTTTATGATGGGAAATATTTTGAAATAGCGTCCCCTATTTCTCCTTAAAAATTGTAAGGCCAGTTATCTATGTAGTTAACGTGAAAACGAAATGCGATATAATTCAACCTTTCTGATTGGTCGAAATATTTACACAAAGCTAATCAATAACCGCTTAGACGTGACGTCACAAATATGTATCAGATTTACTGGTATTACGGGAAGCAGTTTTTTGGCGGCAAGAAATTCCCTCTTTAACGCATACTGAAGCCCAAATTCCAGGCATAGGGTTGTTGATCGAATGTGCGCCAAAATCTTAACTGCATCTAAAGTGAGGGTAGGGGGAGGGTAGGGGGTAAGGGGGGGGGAATAATGGCTCAATTGATTATCATTGTCGCCTATAATTTCTTAATTGCGACATATCGTAATACTGTTAATCAACAATGTTTGAAACAAGAAATGTCCTTCACTCATTAGTCCTTAGATGAGACTAGCCCCGCAATATTGCAACGCTGACTACACCGACATATGCTTTTTGACCGAAATCAATATATACATACATGATAAGTGGCGAAACTAAGAGTCCTGGGGTCCCTGTGAAATTTTAGCGCTCGGGTTCCTATAGCAAATGTATCGCAGTGTCATTACTCGAAGGCCCTCAGAAATATATTTTTGTTTGGGGCCTGTAGGGTTTACCCAGGCTACCCAGCCTTGCCAGCCTATTGTTGCGCACTGTATATAATTGATTTAACCATACAGTTAACTGTTGAAGGAAAGAATTCATCAGAGCTGCCAGACAGTGGTAAACATTTGTTGTACCGTGACTTCCATGAACTGAGCCTGAATGCAATAAACAAAAGACATAAAGCGTTCGCTGGTCTATTGGTACTGAGGGGCAGGGAAAGAAGAGCGGGGGTTGCCCGATAAGGGTTGTTTCAGCTTATTCTTATTAGATCAGACATTCTATAGATGACCAGTAGACTTAGATAAGATTTTAAAATCAAAGTAAAGGGTTGTTGATTGCAAGCGAAATACTGTTTAATTTTTAAAAAGGACACTGCATGTACAGATGTAAGCACAAATTAGGTGGCAATTCTAAAAGAGGAGGTGTCGTCCTAAAGCAAATCGCAATGACGTCAATAAGTACATGACATGTACTTACACACGTCATCAAACGTATTACAATCGTTCAGAGATTCAAAGAAGCGTACTTACATTGTATGAATACGGTATGTCTGTGTGGTAACGTCACGACACGGCTGTGTTAAATAGAGCTGTACAAATACGTCGTTAGCTTAATCATGGAGCTATCAACTGCAATTAACTCAGTTAATAGTGCAATGCTTTACTTTAAATGAGGGGAAAAGACAAGAAAAAATGTTGTCTCAGGTTCCCCGAATGTATTTTTTTATTACATGGATGGCCCCCAATAATTTTCAAAGCAATGGTTTTTAAATTTGTGTTAATTATTTAAAAAAAATAATTATATCGGTCTTGGCCCCTCAATCGGAAATTGTCGGGGGCCCCTGTGTCTTGACGAGATTTGAACTCCGTACGTTTGGCACAAAAGCAAATTCAAATTCCATTGCCTTAACCATTAGACCACAGCAATGCTGATTTGAAATGGTTACTGTATTATAAATATAGTGCGAAATATGATTAAAAGTGGCGCGTATAGCCATGCATTGGTTAAAATTTCAACCAATCAAAAACTTAGAACTAAATGTCCTTATGCCGATATCGCACCTTTGATATGTGTAACTGTTTATGGTTTGAAAGTTACAAAGCTTAGTCCAATATTTCCTTGACTCAGAATTTTTAGAAGCATTTAGGCGCCCGGCCCCTGAATCCACGGCTGAAAAGATGACTGATTTGTTAATTAAAAATGTATGGTTGGTGGCGACATGTCAAGGAAATCAGTAAATCGCTGTCGGGAAACCAGATTCACCGAAACACTTTCCTGACGAGCATTAAATATATTGCAAGGCGCGCCAAATTGTCATTTTGGAACTGGAATTAGCGAGGCACCCAGACAGTTTGGACATAATATTGATAGCAAGATATCATTGCTTATGACTTCTTTTCATTTCCTTTCGAACTATTGGCGGGGCATCACAATTGTGTTTTAAAAATCAGCTATCGTTTTAATCTAGAAAGAAAGCAAACAACCACACTTTCAAATAGATGTCAAAAATAATAAAAGCACAAAGAAAACAAAGCTTTTGACTATTTGTCAGTCTTCATCAGTGTGAGGTGATGAGGCAAGGAATATATATATATATATATATATATATATATATATATATATATATATATATATATATATATATATATATATATATATATATATATATATATATATATATATATATATATATATATATATATATATATATATATATATATATATATATATATATATATATATATATATATATATATATATATATATATATATATATATATATATATATATATATATATATATATATATATATATATATATATATATATATATATATATATATATATATATATATATATATATATATATATATATATATATATATATATATATATATATATATATATATATAAAACAAAATAGGAAAAAATGACAATGTCTCTAGCCAACAGATTATTTTAAAACCAAATATTTCAACAACTCCTGTTTTTCTTCAGTGGTATGAAGTTAAATGAAGTTAAATGAAATTTTTGCAAAATATGTTGTTTTTATCCAATATTTAAGATTTTATACAAATTTATAATAAATTGATTTATCCAAAATAGATTCTATATATACCCCTCCCTTTCTCCTCTTATTATACATATTTACCATATATATCAAAAATATCAAATAGTTTTATATATATATATATATATGAAAAGAACTTTTAGGTTCATATGCAGTTCAGATTAAATATATTTAATACGCCAATAAAGAAAATATATACCTTATATACTATACATTATTATTATTATATACCATTATCTTAAGTGCTCATTTCAGAACAAAATATGCCAGCTCACAAGCACTTTACAATAAAAACAAAAATAACATATACCTATACATAAACTTATTCTTGTACTTAAAAATAAACTTAAACTTATACAAAAACATATGCTTATAACAACAAAAACAGGCATTAACAGGCAAAAACAGGCACTAAAAACAAGAAACAAAACATTACTATGAAAATATTGAGTGTATAAGTGAGTTTTAAGAGCCTTTTTGAAACCTGTGAGATTTTGGATTGAACGGATGGCCATGGGGAGTTTATTCCAGTGGTGTGGTGTAGCCCAGCAGAAAGATCGTTCCCCACTGGATGACAGTATGCGAGGGACTTTTAAGTTTATAATATCTTGCCATCTTAGTACGCGCTTAAGCCTGTATAATGAAAGTAAATCATTGACGTAGTTGGGTAATAAATGATGTAATGCCTTGAAAGTTAACAAATTAATTCTAAATTCTATCCGTACTTTTATGGGAAGCCAGTGGAGATCCTTAAGAATGAGAGTAATGTGATTATACTTAGAAGTTCTGCTAAGTATACGAGCTGCCATATTCTGTACCCTTTGTAATTTGCAGCACTGGGTATCTGACAAACCATACAATAGTGCATTGCTGTAGTCCAACTTTGAAGTAATTAAGCCAGTTATAAGTGAAGCAGTTGCACTATGAGTGAGATAGCGTCTTATGTATCTAATATTGCGAAGCTGAAAATAGGCTTGCTTGCAAAGGTAGTTTACGTAAGACTCCATATCCATTGTGGATTCAAAATGAACTACAAGGTTTTTGACAGTAGACACAGGTTTGATATCAATCCCATCAGCCTCCAATGATAATTGTAAAAGCTTCCGGAGGGAATGCTTTGAGGCAAACAACATCACTTCAGTTTTATCACCATTGAGTTTGAGCATATTATTAGTCATTCAGCTTTTAATGCCAACAAGACAATGTTCAATTTTTCTAAAAGCTAATCCCTGGACATAGTCATTACCTGGCTTGAAAGACAAATATAATTGAATATCGTTGGCATAAAAGTGACAATTTAGACCATGACTACGTATTATTGACCCCAATGGTTTGGTATACATTGTGTAAAGTTTGGGGCCCAGAACGGATCCCTGTGGTACACCATACTGAAGTAACACAGGCTCAGAGAACTGCCCATTTACAATGATTTTTTGATAACGATTTGTTAAGTACGACTGGAACCATTTATGAACAACACCTTGTAAACCAAAATGATGTCCAAGACGGGATAGCAAGACATCATGGTCAATGGTGTCAAAAGCTGCTGAAGAGTCTAGCATTACTAGAATAGACACAAGACCCTTGTCCATTGCCTCAATGATATCATTTTTAACCTTGAGTAGTGCGGCTTCTGTAGAATGACTTTTTCTATAAGCTGATTGGGTGGGTTCATGAAGACGGTTAAAACACAGATGATGCTCAAGGCGAATATCAACAACCTTTTCAAGAAGTTTGGAAATAAAGGAAAGATTAGACACTGGTCTATAATTTTTCAGTGTCTTAATATCTAGCCCAGATTTTTTCAAAAGTGGTCTGATGTAGGCTTTTTTGAAAGCAGCAGGTACCATACCCTCACTAAGGGATGCATTAATCATATCGGTGAATAATAGGAGAAATTCAGTTAAACACTCCTTAGACATCCATGTGGGGATGGGGTCAAGCTCACAAGACTTGTTTAGGCATTTCATAATAATGGTTTGGATTTCTTGCCTAGTTACCGGTTCAAAGAATGTAATATTCATAGGGTCAGTACTATACATGTCCTCGTTGTACTCATTATTTTATTCTGGGTGCAGTGTATCTTTAATATCAGCAATCTTCTGAGAAAAGAAATCACTGAAACGCTGACAGAGCTCTTTGGTGGAGGAACTTAGGGTAGGTTGATGTTCACCATTATTGCCCATCAGGTGATTAGCAATTCTGTACACATCTTTAAGGTTTTTTCCACAGTCCTCAAGTTTTTGAGTAATAAGAAACTTTGGCATGTTTCAGTAGTTTGTTCATTATGCTGCACTGCTTTCTGTAGGCTTCATGGTGCACAGAAAGATCAGTTTGTCGCCATTAACGTTCAAGCTTACGTTTAAGATGCTTTGTCTCATGCAGCTTCTCATTTTTTAGAGACAACCAGGTCTAAGCTTAACTGCTTTGGTAATAAGTGGAGCATGCTTATCAACTAAGATTTGTAATCCCTCTGGAAAGGCTTGTACAAGACTGTTAAGTGATCGGTCTGTAGGGTTTAGGACAGATGATGAAAGAATATCCTGCTTGAAATCAGATACATTGATAACCCTGTATTTCCTATATGATACTGTTCTCTGAACGCGACTTGGTTTTGTCAAGTTCAGGTCATAGATAACTGCCATATGGTCACAGGAAAAATTGCCATCACTATCACAAATTCCAGCATCTGTGATTACTACGTCACTGACTAAACTGCTGGTTTCACGTGTGATAATGACATCTAGAATATGACCATGTATATGAGTCTTTGTACGTACTAGTTGACGCAAACCGGTCATTTGTAGCAAATTTTCAAATTGTATAGTGTGACTGTTTTTTTAAACATCTATGTGAAAATTCAGATCACCAGTTATTACAATATCCTCAGGGATCACTGCAAATTTGCTTAGAAAACCTGCCCATTCAGACATAACAGCGCTGACAGAGAAACCATTTGCTTTGGATGGAGGGGGCGATACATCACTGCCAGCCGTATGCGAGATCCATGCAAGTCAATCGAACAATTTTATGTGTTCAAAGTTTGTGAAATTTTTATTAAGAGAAGAATCAATTACATGCACCTTATTTATAGATTAGAGCTACACCACCTCTTCGATTTTCTCTTTGACGAGGAAGATGTTTGATAGCAAATCCAGGTGGAACTAATTCCCCTATGCACCTCTTATCAGCAGCTGATCCTAACCAGGTCTCGGTAAGGGCAACAATATCAAAATTGCTAGAAAAGATGCAGTCATATAAAGAAAGAGTTTTGTTTTTCACAGATCGAGGATTTAACAGGCATACTTTCACTGGTGTGCTGTTTGATACCGAGTTGATTGCTTTGCATAATATTTGAATTAGATTATCGTGATTAACACCACAACCCTTTTCACTGATATCTGATCAATATAGTGTGTTTTCATAATAAATGTCATTGGTGACATTATATGAATTTCTACAAAAAAGTTGAGCTCACATCCTGAAATGACTGGTATTTTGAAAGCAAGATTCTTAAAAGCCGGTTGTAAAAATGTTTCGGATGCACATAAATACTTTCTTTTACGACTGCCGCCCCTTTTCCCTCTGTGTGTTTTCCTTTTAAGTTGTTTCGCTTGTATACCAAGTGTTATGATACATGCAGTGACTTTTGGAGGCAACATAACATATTTAGTAATTGAATGATTCAGTGAGAGCAGTTCATCTTTAGAATAACGGATAGTGGTAGGTTTAAGAGCATTTGTGAAATTACTCTGAGATACTGGCCAAAGATTTGGGCTCACATCCCCAGCCAAAAGTACACCAGCTGAAATGTTGCATCAGTATTTGCATAAAAAGAAACGTGTGAACCAAAATATTTTTGACGGTTACTCTTTCCACACAAATTCACTAAGAATGAAAAAGTCTGTAAGTTTTGTTGTATACAGCAAAAGCTCACATAAGTAGCAGCACTGAAATAAAAATCTCCATTGTGTTAGGAGCCATAATCCAGTAACAATAGAAAAGCACAGATTAGTGAAACACTCATCCAGAATCACAAATTCAAGGTTGAATGACCGAGGGAATAGAGTCAGGCCTACAAATGTCAGGATATATAATGAAATCAAATGAGAAAAAAACTTCAGAAAGTTGTTTCAAGAATAACAGGAGAATGATATAACCAAATGACATGAAAAATGTCCATAATTATCTTGGTGCATATAAAAAGCACTAGTTAAAGAGGCAGAGTAGAACTTCACAAAAATACTTGACCAAAAAAAACTTAAGAAAGAGAGTAATGCAGAGGCTGCCTGTTAGGCGTACTAACACTAACTTATATATATATATATATATATATATATATATATATATATATATATATATATATATATATATATATATATATATATATATATATATATATATATATATATATATATATATATATATATATATATATATATATATATATATATATATATATATATAAAATATTATTTATATAAATATATAAATTATATCATATATAAACATCATCATTCACTAAATTACATGTTGGGAGGGAGAACTGTGTCTCTTCTCAATAGCTTTTTCTAGTTGGTACAATTTGTATCTGGGTATTGCACAAAAAGATAGAGAAGATTTCCAGACAAAGGTTGTTTGATTGAAGTTAGATAATTATCCAACTTCACTTTAATTAGTGCTATTCTTTCAATTTTATCATTTCCTTATTTTGTAACATTTTTTCATCTAATTAAAGTGTTTCGTTTATATTTGTAAATAAAGGGATTTTTAATCCATATGTACATACTTATTGTATAGTAAACAGGGCTGTGGTGAAATGGGTTAGTTCCATGTTAATGCCCTTGCATAATTCGTGATTTATCTACCCCTAATGATCATTCACAAGTGTGCTTAAAAATAACAATCTATCTTGATTTTGTGTTAAGGATGTGTAAGATTTATGAAAAGGGCTAATGGATTGAATGATAGATGAAGCTTTTAACTGGAAATTGCATGCCTGGCTAATAAACAAGTTGAATGACATGATGACGGAAGGGTCAAATATAGGACAAAATAGTCCAAGTAACTTTAAAGGATTAGTTCAGCGGTCAAGCATGTTTATTTTATATGAAAGAGGACTTCAAAAGAAACAAAATGTTGAAGAGAGCATTGCAAAATCGTATTCCGTTAAGGTGATAAAGTTTGAAGTTTGGTATCATGTCTGCAGAAACAACTGAAATAAGACAAGCTGTGATGTCACAGCCTCAGATTCCTCAAAGTCTTTGGGCATTTTAAAGAATTTGTTTTTTTTTTTTTACTATTTAAATTATTTTTCTTCAAACTTTCTTCAGGTGGTATATAATAAATACCCTTTCTAGATTCAATCATTTTTTTGACATATACCATGGTTATAAGCCACAAAATCGTAGGACAAAAATGATAGAATACATAAAGACTTTGAGGAGTCTGAGGCTATGACATCACAATTAGTATGATATCAGTCGTTTCTACACAAATGATACCAAACTTAATTATCTTCTTAACGGAATAAGATTTTTGTGTGCTTTCTTTACCGTGACAATTTTGTTTCTTTTAAAGTCCTCTTTTATCAAAGATAGACTTGCATGACCATAAACTAGTCATTTAAATATTCATTAGGACTCCTAGGTGGTTTACCAAATATGGAAGAAATATGTGATGTACTGGCAGACTGGGATGGGTGCATACATTAACTAGTGGGTGGGACTCATCCATTAAAAGTTTGGGTGTGATTGACCAATAGAAATTGAGAAAAGTTTTATGTATCAAGATACCAATGGTTCATTGTTATGGGGAGTGAAAGAAACATAGTATGGGATGGAATGGTGATGTGCCTAATTTTTATTGTAATAACCAAAGATTGGTTTTTGGGCTGATAGCAACAGGACGGAAAGTTAACGTAAAGAGTCTTAATTCTACTGATCTAATTTTACAGTTCGAGTTTTTTATTTTTTTATTTGAGTTTATCTTTATTGGTTGAATAAACTGATTTGAAGGAGAGATTTGACCATACAAGTGAGCAATATGGTATTCTAGCATACAAGAATACTTTCGGCAGGAACGAATTGTCTTTTCTTTGAAAAAAATGTCACAATGAATCTAAACTTATTTGAATTAACGTCAAAGAGAGCTTTTGAGGAAAGAAGAGATTCCAAAAGTCCAGTCCTTTAATTTGATTCATTTTGCGGCACCCAACACTATTCAATAACGTTTACATATTCAACAAAACTCATTGAGGAGAAAAATACATGTAAGATGAAAATTTTCTATGGATATTTAAAAATGCGGCCCCAAGTTAATTTCAGTGGAGTAACAGTTGAAAACATGACCTCGATTGACCCAAAAACTTTAATAAAAATCATGTGACAATCAATTTGAATTCGAGTGATGAATTTCTATTTAATCTCTGTTCTAGATCAGGGCAATTTGCTTTAAAACCGAAGAACACATATTTATCGTGTGGATACACGATAAAAGATACGACTTTTAGAAATTAACGACATCGTTTTATGTCACAATGTGAGCACGACTTTTCGCACAACAGCCTATAAAAGTTAAAAAACCGTGATAAAAATTGACAACCGACCGATACAAAAAAGGATTAAAAACAACTTACCAATTCGTGAAGTAAAACCAAATGTTGTTTAAAGTATGAAACAAATAATTTCAAATTCATCTTATAGGACAAATAACAAGCCAAGAGCCTAAGAAAAGTGCTATCCCAATTCAATTAGACCTGCTGTCGGCTTGAATTAGACGCCATGATTATGACGCATGCGCATTGAGTGTTTGTCCGTAAAACGGGTGTACAACACCGATAGACGATCTACAGTGCTCCTGCCTTTCAAGAACAAATGATGCTATTGGAGGGGAAATAAACGCTCTAGGTTTACAAAATATTCTTAGATTCGATTGTATATCAAGAGAAAGAGTTTATTTTGTGATTTAAAAGAGTAATTTCATACCTAATTTCGAGATGTGTACCCGTCAATCAGCTTTAGCGTTTGAAAAGCCAGATACCTCCCAATTTGTATAACTGTCAAGTTTAGATAAGTAGGCCCCATAAGTATTCTACGGACCAAATTTACCTTATCTAATAATATAAGGTAACATTTTTTACAAATTAGGTCATTTGAAGAAAAAAAAAGGTTTTATTCCTATCAGCCAGCAATCGAACACATTTTTCTGAAATTAAGTGGGATCATGATGGGATCTGGGGCCCCAAAACCGTGACAGCTTTCATATTTCGCCTGGAAAATGAGTTGTTTATATATCTATTATATTTTTTGGTATTTTGTGGCAAAATGTTTACATTTTTTACTAAAAAATGGACCTCCCATAGGTCCAGCAGTGTTTAATGGTTTAATGGGAACCTCCTCCTTGAATTATTTAGAACACATTACTGTGAAGGGGCAGGCTCCCAAAATAAGTAGAAAAAATGTTAATTTGCTGCTATTCTCATATACATAGCATGACACTTCAGCATGCACTGTAGTCAGCGGTGAATAGGGGGAAGAGGGGGCTTTTCACGAGAAATTTTAAAACATTGGGATAATCTTTGTTGTTTATAAATTTCGCTTTTAAAAATTGCCTTCAGAATTGGGATAAATTTGAACAGTGTTTGGAGGGAGTCTTGGACCCCTCACTTTTTGAATGCTGACTACGTAACAATCAGTGGTGCAGCTATCGTCCATGAGGGATATTGTGTTCGGGACCCTTGTCCAAGTATTTGCAATATGACATTGCTTGAGCCGCTTACATTTACGTTGAGATGTACACAAATACTCGAATCACATTGGCATATATGGGGTATACCCATTAAAAGTGGTACCTCATTGGTTAGAGACCTGGGAATAGAAGCACAAACCTGATATGCTGGCACTTTTACCTCCAAGTCACTTGTGTCTTCTTACCAAGAACATCGCTGGGGTTGTGATTGGACTCAGGGTCTTCTGAATGGTGGTGGTGGTGGTGGGGATAGAGGGACAGTTTCCCAAGTGGGTGGATTTATGAGTGTTTCCCGTAGAGGAAGGGTTGGATTTCCAACTGGCGTTCCATTTTGGGGGGAAACACCTCCCCCGCCCCTTCCCCCTATTATAGTGACGTCTCTGCTCCTTACTAACCATGTTGTTACACCTCTGGTAGGAATGTTTACCTCTGAAACTTTTATAACTAACCTGTGTTACATGGAACTCCAGATTTGGTTGAAATAACATTCCAGTTTTAAATAAGTTTGTCCGTCTGTCATGCATCAAGTGGTTCTTTTTCTGTGCAATATGGGGTAAACTGTCAGTTTGGAGTGAATAGGGTGGGACACGAACATCATTGTCAATAAGCAATCCATTGGAGAATAAAACTCTTGGCCAATAGAAGATCATGAATAGTTGCACGTAAGGGGTATACATAACACCGCTGAGAAGCAGTCCCCACCACCGGAGCTCGGATAACTTATGATATTAAAGCACCACTATGAGGGCTAGGGCAACCTATCGCAAACATTCATGGAAACGGCCTGCAAGGAGTAAAATGTTAGGGAAATCAGTGACTATAAGGCGTACAAAGTGATGTAGTCAGAGGGCTGTGCCGCGTCTCCTTGTCACTAGCTGCCAGTCTGTCAATGTTGTGATACTGTTTTAATCTGGATATGCTTGAAGATAGTCTGAATGATCCAAGGTGCTTCCTAGTTCCAAACAGAAATTGGGTTATTTTAAGTCACTGCAAATTTTCCATTCACCGAATTTCATCCCCTCTTCTGTGTGAATGAACCGTTTTCAGAAAAGGTTGAATGTTTAAAACAGGGTCTTATCTAAGGCTTTACAAAAGTGGTATAACCCAATAAATTACCAAACGTGGCACCACCACAGTACCAGAGAGTTCCCAACCCAATGAGCACATCTAAACTAAGATCATGATAGCAATTCTTTACACTTTTAAGAGAAAATGTACCTCTGTAACAGAGTGACATACATCAATATTCAAATGAAAGTAACTTTTGACAGATTATGGTTGGGCCTCCTGGAAAATCTGCCTCACACTTTTTAATGAAATCATTGTAGCACTTGCTTGTTCAAATCCAATTAAATTTTACAACTGATGGTGCATTACTCTTTTCCTATTATCTATCAAATCATTTCAAGAATAAGCATTTCAAAATTGGGCATAACTTTTTCAATATTACTTGTATACTTTCCATCCTTGTTTCTGACAAAAATAAACAAATGAATTGTTGGATTGGTTTAGTGTTACACCGTGACAACACATTACTTTGCGAATGCAGGACATTCAAGTGTATGTTACAATACACCTGTCTGCTATTTCAATTAAAAAAGTGGCTTCATCAGATCTACAGTAAGCTAAAACACAAAATACATACAAAACTGGTATGTCTATTCTTGTTTGAGGTAGAAGAATATATAGATAAATAATTAGGGGATAAATGGTACACAAATACAAATATTCACATAACACTTAAGAATAGTCAAAGAAAATACTTTATTTGATAGTACAATTTATTCATCTCTTTTTGGTTCAAATGAAAGTCTTGTTTCAACTTCATTACAAATAAGCTATACATTAAACCTTTCATATGTATAAATGCTTCTTTAAAGATATATGGATGTGTAGCAACAACTTATACTAAATTGCTTTAAAATCCATGGATAATAGCAAACAAACAATAAATCCAAATCGGTTAAAAATTGACCATTTTAGAGCTTTTTTAATTTTCAGGCCAAAATATGAACATTTTTATTCCTTTTATGTTCCTGGGTGGGATGTATGGGTGGGAGGAAGTTCCTATTTCCTTGTGTAACCCCTTTGTTTTGTGTTTTTAATTCATTGTCACACATTTCTGAAAAATGGATGGAAATTTGACCAAACGTTTTTAAGTGTTGACCATACCCTAAACCCTAATCTAGCAAGATTAGACTTTGTCCTCATTTTCATGAACTGAAATTTAGAAAGGAAATATAAAGAATTACTTCAAGCTTTTCACCTACCTATTCGTAAACTTTTAAACTTTGATTTGGATTACAAGTATATTTTACTTTACATTTTGAGCAAGCTTTATATGTTTGCTTTAAAGGACAAGACATCAGTAAATGATGTAAATTAAATTCAGTTTTGAATTGAGTATTTTAAAGCTTTGTGATATAACACAACAAATAATTGTTCACACAAATACAAAGTGTTGGTTGTCTCGTGAGTGGAAGTGCCCTTCGTTTCCTGTTTTTTCTTCGAAATTGTAATCCACAATAGTTTCAAAGAGAGCAACTAGCTTTGTTTTTTCTTTGCTATATCCCACAGTGAAAAATAACTTCTCTAGGTCAATAGAGGAAAAAGACAACATATTACAATAGAAAAATATTTTATATCATACTGCATTACATCGCATATTATACATACCCTGAACTGTATGGTTAATGTTCTAAATGAGAGTCTTTCAAAGTATGAGAGTCTTTCAAAGTATGAGAGTCTTTCAAAGTATGAGAGTCTTTCAAAGTATGAGAGTCTTTCAAAGTATGAGAGTCTTTCAAAGTATGTGTCTACTACAAATAAAAGACTATTCGATATCAACAAAACTATCAATGCCTCAAGTCACCCTGGTGTCAGAAAATAGACAAAAAATCTCATCAATATATTCTAAAAGAATCCTTAAAAAATTATACTTATTTTCATGTTCTCCCCATCACTTTTTCTTTGTACCGCGCATAGAAATGCTTAACATGAATTTATACTATACTAATTATTTATTGTTTTATAATAATAACATTATTGTTAAAGATACTTATCATTGACCATTAACCAGTTACATGGCACTTTACGTTAACTAAGTTGAATTTAAAGGATTGATAATGATAGTTTGCATAAGACATTAAACCATCTGCATCTTGTTTACCTTTTCTGTTAATGCAAAGATATATTGTGGTACTCATATCCATGTCTTACACTGCTCCAATATCAAAATGTACTGATCAAATTTATTACTGCAGGTAAAACAAAGAAAGATATAATATGAAAGAATCATCTCATGAAACTATATTTCACATAATATTTCATTTTATCATATATGAAGTATGCTATAAAAACCAGGATGGATGGGGACATCATTAGATGCTGTATCACTGTCAGTCACAACATTCTTCTTCAGTTGGTGTTGCTGTAGTTTTCATGCAAGCTAAATGACTGATGGGTAAATACGAATCTAGTCCTGATACTGCACTTATTTAAGAACATTTTTTCTTTTAGAAATATAGTACTTATTTGATTTCTCTGTTGCTCTGCCACAATCTTTGAGGGAAAATAAAAGGTTGTGAAAAGTTAATATCAAGACAATGTGATGATGCAGTACTTTCCTCTCAAACAACTGAGGGATACTTGAGAAGAGGAAAAAATAACATCAAATGACGCTGTAGGTTATCAATAAAAATATGACATGTGAGGTAAAAAACTTGTAATGGTTTTGCTGTACAAATTATTTAGGATTTGCTTTTCAATTTTGTTCGACCAAATGTGTTTTTTAATTGATTTTGAGCTCTTTCAGTGTTTGAACAGAAGCAGAAGTCAAATATGTTTGCAAGTAGCATAAAGAGTAATTTCAAGTACACAAGACAATATAAACAATGCATTTAAACAATGTAAACATTGACCCTTCTTACATTCTGGGCTACAAAAATCAGTGATTTATATTCAAAATCTGAAATCTCTTCCCCCTAATATACACTGTTCTGAAATAAATATGATTTGTTATTTCTAGATATACATAATAGGGACCTTAAAGCAACATGCATGAGGAAATTTGTGTAAATCAATTGTAGCTTTCTTAAGAATAAATGTATGAAGGTGAGAAAAATGGCTGAAATATGATAGCAGAACTATTAAAGAGAGTAACACTCCATATGGAAACCGAAGCTACACCCAATTTATATTCTTTTCAATCTACAAAACCAATATGACAGAACAAATGAAGTGTAATGACAAGATTTTTGAAGACGTTACATAATGCTACTGTAAAGTCTTGTCAACAGTACACTGCTTCATATGTATCTAAGGAATCAAACTGAGAATCAACAGAGTTAACAAAATTTGTTGTCTATCTTAGAATTGCCGAAAGTTTTTCAGATCTACATGTACTATAAGATTGGTTTATGGGGCCTGTGAAAGCATGAAATAATCACAAATCTGCAATGTAGAACAACAAGCATAAAATGTTTCAAATGATATCAGTTCTGAAGTGAGAACAAGACTGAGAACAAGAACATCAAAATAGTGTATAGTACAGTAGCTTGTTCCTCACACAGATCAAAAAAGCACATAGTCATTTCTGCATTATTGCTCCATACTGGTCTAGCCAGATAATGATAAAGAGTATGCTTCAACTAAACGCAGAAAAACATCTCTACATACATACCTATGTGCTTAGCCTTTCAACATGCCAGAATTTTGATAAAATTGTTTTTGGAATAAACAAAAAACAAAAAAAAGTTTTGTTGTAATTTAAACTAGTTAGCATTTCATAAACGTTCTATATCAAGACGTTGTGTAAGTTAAATATACAATGTATGATCGGGCACTGCAAACTTATGTTCAAAACCAGTATCAGTTTTATGTTATGTTTTTTATGTTATTTCTGTGGTCCAAAAGTAAATTG
>JAIGNY010000676.1:202500-207500 GCA_020152595.1 Chiridota heheva
CCACACCAGATCCGTGGATTAACCCTCTGTCCCTGCTTGCAGATGTCCCACACCAGATCCGTGGATTAACCCTCTGTCCCTGCTTGCAGATGGCCAACACCAGATCCATGGATTAACCCTCTGTCCCTGCTTGCAGATGGCCAACACCAGATCCCTGGATTAACCCTCTGTCCCTGTTTGCAAATGTCCCACACCAGATCCCTGGATTAACCCTGTTGGATAAAAAGCATATAACCAACTTCTAGTTCTCTGGTCTCTGATACTTTGATCATTATTTATGATACGTATTTCATTTCATACTCATCATCATTTTCTTTAATTCTGTCGTCATACTGAAGCATGCATATATCTTACAGTCTTACATCATATTAGCCCATGACTCATTTAATATCCTTCAATAATTTGCTAACATCCGATAACAAAGGAGAAATCGTTACTATAGTTACCATCAGCTGACGTCAGTCCCAAGCCCCTCATTCTATAATTTAAATACATATATCTCATAGTTTCCTTATACTTTGATTATTACGCATGAAAATAGGCTACCCGAAAATAATAACATATTAAAACAATTTCATATCATTCCATTCGATAGCACTATAGACCATGACTTGCGGAATTTGCGCCCCCCCCCCCCCTCCCTCTTCCACTTACACTTCTCGATTATCATAATCCAATCTATTCAGTATCATTAAGTATAATCATAAGCGTGTTACCATTTGATTTGAAATATGGCAAATTGTTGGCAAAGTTAATGGCCTGAAAACGTGGAGTGATCATATTGTATGATTTTCATAACTCATCTGATTATAAAGTTATTATCAAAATTATAAACTGATAACGTTACTTGAGTTTTATCAAAGGCTTACTACAATGCACATCTTCTTGCCAAGGTTAAAGTATGCAGTGTTAAAAGGGCACTAGACCGAAAAGTGAGGGCGTATTTTTAGGGGGTTCCCCAAAAAATCAAATGCTTATCCAGCACGCAACGGTCTAAAAAAATTCTGCTTAATATAAATATTCAAGTAAAAGTTTCCCTCACGTCGTCTGTGGGCTATGAAAGCATGAAGATGATCGATCTTTTGTGGATAATATATGTAAAATTAGCAAAAACGAGCGCCATCATTTTTCGGTCTTGTGCTCCTTTAAGCTTAAAAAGGTTAATATCCAAGGGACTTTCCTGAGTGGAGACGTCCGCCCTTGACAAGCAATGCACCCAATGGATACCCCTATCTTATATTGTATTTAATGATTTGTTGAATTTTTCCCAGCTTACCTAAGAGGTCTTTTGGTACTAATTCATTGGTGATGTTACTAAACTAGTTGATTCTGGTCATAACATGGATGTTATCTATTTAGAAGTGTTCTTTAGGATTCTGTATTAGGTCCGATTCTTTTCTTAATCCTCATTAATGATATTGATGTTTCCCATGGCTCCAGGATTTGTAAATTTGCTGATGACACTAAGCTGAACAGGATTGTTGATGATGCTAAGGATTCTTCACTGTTGCCAACTGTTCTGGGTAAGTTAGTCTCTTGGTCCCAAACGTGGCAGATATCTTTCAAAATGTTGATAAATGCAAAGTTATTGATCTTGGTCAGAGCAATTTGGCTTTTGATTACTGCGTGAATGGTTCAAATCTTGGTCGTGATGATCACGGAAGGGATCTAGGTGTTGTCATTACTCGTAATCCGAAGCCTTCTAAACAGTGTGCTTTAGCAGCTGCAATGGCAAATAAAATGCTTGGTTTGATCATTCCAAATAGTATCTCCATGGTTTGATTAGAAGAATTTTTTGTTTTCTTGGTAGAGAGGTTGTCCCTAATTTGTATAAGCAGTTAGTCAGGCCTCACCTTGAGTATGCTATTCAGGATTGGAGTCCCTTTTATGAGAAGGATAAGTTCATTTTGAGCAGGCTCAACGAAAAGCCACTAGACTTATTCCCGAAGTTAAGAATCTCTCTTATGAATCTAGGTTGCGAATTCTTGGTTTGACCACACTTGAGATGAGAAGAGTACGTGGCGATATGATTCAGGTTTTTAAATTCCTATCTGGTAGTAATGCTTTGACTTCCTGTAATTTCTTGTATGTTTCAGCTAATCCTCATGTGACACGTGGTAACAGTTTGAAGTTGACCAAAAAGTTCTCACGGATAGATATTCGGCGTTTTAGCTTTCGCAAAGAGTGAAATGGTTTTCCTGAGAGGGCAGTTAGCTCCAATTCTGTTCAATTTTAAAGTGATGATTGATAAGTTCTTTACTAACTGTGGGCGTCTTTGATCTTTGTTTTTTGTTTTTGTGGTGGTGGTGTTACTTTGGGATTTTTATGGGGTGATTCACCCTCAGGCTTCTTAGCCCTTCATCCATCATCTTGTTATGTTATGTCATGTTATTTCTCCCCAGGGGTAGATTCAGAGGGGGCGGGGCCATGCCACTGAGATTTTTCCGATGATACCGTCTTTACCATGAGATCATTCTTAGTCATGGTTTATTTTAATTTTCTTCAATTTGCGGGAAATTTAATTTAATGTTTGGAAAATCTCTTTCAATTTAGGGTAAGTTTTTTTTTATTTTTTGTCAATTTTCGGGAAGTTTCCCTTAATGTTTGAAAAGGTATTTTCATTTGACTCCCATTTTGGAGCAATTTGTTTTCGATTTTCGGTAAATTACTTTGATTTTCCGAAACTTTCATTCAATGTTCGAGAAATCACTTTCAATATTTGAGAAATTTTGGGGCAATTTGTCGGTCAATTTTCGGTAAATGTTCATCAACTATCAAAAACTGTTGCCAAATTTTACCTAAATTTTCAATAATTTTGCCAAATTTTCCTTTAAATTTTGTTAAAACTTTTCTAATTTTCCCAATCGAAAGAAAACATGCAATATAGGGAAGGTGAAATCCTTTCAGGGAGTACCTTTCTCTCTGCTCCCGGTTATAATGTCCCACTATGTTCCATTAATCATGACAAACCTGCTCATAAAACATGTTATCACATCATCCCTGGTATGGTTGGCTTGGCCCCTCCTGACATTTTATCCTGGCTCCGCCCCTGTTTCTCCCTATGCTCAAGTTGTTATAAGTCCCATGTCTTACACCATAGCCAATTCAACCACAGTTTCGTATACAATTCTAAACAGAGTAGAATGATAATGACAACTCCCAACTCCCTGATTATACAAATCGACAATTACGTGAAAGTCGAAACAAAAGCGCTAACAGATTGAAGCCTTCAATACCCTTATCCAAAAATAATTTCAATTTGTTCCCCTGTATATATTGTCAAAAGGCAAAGAAAAATATGATCGTCATCACGCCTGGGAGTTAAACCAATGCAGGGAGAAGGTCTGTGCCTCCAATTTTTCAGATATAAGGTTTTAAGGTCCCTTGTGCCGCTCTCCTTCCCACACCGTGAATGCAAACTTCAAAAGACCATAACTAAATAAGAAAAACTGTCGTAACATTTACATTTATCGATTTTTTTCTCCAAAACTTCAGAGAGAATCTCGTCTTAAGAAAATTGCTTGACACACCGTCGATAATTGTGCTACATACTAGCTACGTCACTTCCGCGGCAGTTAATGATTGGCATGGCATGCATGGTCAGTATATGTGCTAACATTTAGATCAAACAAAAACGTCAAATTGTATTGCATATTTCTGTCCATGATAACACGATAACCGATGTCTTATGATAATAAAACATTGACTGAACAATTTCACTATAAACTCCACTTGCGTGCTAAAAAGGGAGGAGGGTGCGGCGGAGTATTGCGGACCATTGGTGACTGAAATCCTTAATTGTGGGGGGACTACAATTTAAAGCCAAACAATAAAAAATGGACCAAAATGTACAGCTTAGCTTAAAAAAAACTTTTAATTATCGACTAGTTAAGGAGCTACATGTCTAAATATTAAGTCTTTAGGGGGCTTATGTCCCCCAAAACCCAAAAGCTAGACACGCCTTGCTACATTAGTTGTTGAGTGCAGCGCCTGTGCAGAAAGCTCCTTTATCACTCCCTGCAAAACAGTATTTTTGTACTAGTTCAAGTTTGTGATCAGTTTGGAATTTTATATGGACATATTGAGTTTTACACCTGGATCAACATGGTCATATTTATTCCAGTTTGAATTGTTTAACTGGCTAAGTTGTTTTTTTGCAAAGCGCCATGAGCGCCTTTTGGCGGCGGATACCGGCGCTTTATCAAGTATACATTATTATTATTATTATTATCATTATTATTATTATTATTATTATTATTATTATTATTATTATTATTATTAGTAGTAGTAGTAGTAGTAGTAGTAGTAGTAGTAGTAGTAGTAGTAGTAGTAGTAGTAGTAGTAGTAGTAGTAGTAGTAGTAGTAGTAGTAGTAGTAGTAGTAGTAGTAGTAGTAGTATTAGTAGTAGTAGTAGTATTATTAGTAGTATTAGTATTATATTCGTAACAAGTTCAATATATGTGTTTAATTTCCGATCAGCTTACAAGATATGATCAACTGCAAATAACAATAGTGTCACGACACATTTCTACGGTCAAATTCTTGTAATATACTGTCGATTTTACCCCGCATTTGTTCATTGAAATTTCACTGCTTAATACTGCGTTCACTGCTCAGTAATTGTACTCTAAGCTTATAATCTGATATAATCTAAACTGCGTACTAGATTACTGGAAGTTTTACTGTTCTTTGACCGAAGTGTAAAGTACACTTGATTAACGTCATTTCTTGTAATCTAAGCTCCCAATAGCAGAAGAGAAATAATGGTCTGAATAGTCAGTTTTACAGCTCCCTGGTTTTAGGACAGAACTATAGCTCCATGGTTTCAGGTATCAAACTATACAGAACAACAATAGATTTTCGGTGCGCTTTTTGATGAATAAAGGCCTCACACTTTAAGAAGGATGACCTGTTCTTTTGCAGTTGTATTTGCAAGCACAATACGATTGATTTCATTTATTTGACATGCTTTGAGGAAACATGAGGCATAATAGTAAAGA
>JAIGNY010000676.1:212500-297500 GCA_020152595.1 Chiridota heheva
ATAGGAAAAGGTGAAAAAACGTGTTAGAATAAAGATTATTATTGTCCTGTGAACTGAAACAATGAACCCATTTGTAGATGTTGCGGAAGTATATGTTTTTGCAAGTTGCATCCTGACGTACTAGAATGCGTCAAAACATTAAAGGATTAGTTCAGGGGTCAAGCAAGTCCATCTTATATGAAAGAGGACTTCAAAAGAAACAAAATGGTGAAGAAAGCATTCAAAAATCCCATTCCGTTAAGTAGATATTTAAGTTTAAAGTTTGGTGTCATTTCTGTAGAAACAACTAAAATCAGTTGTGATGTCACAGCCTCAAATTTTTCAAAGTCATGATGTATTTTAAAGAAAGTTAAATTGATTTTTACACTATTTAGATTCTTTTTCCTCAAACTTTCTGCAGGTGGTATATTATACATTCCCTTCCTAGATTCAGTTTTACTACTTTTTTGACATATCCCATGGTTTTTAAGCCAAAAAATTGCAGGACAAAATATGATAGAATACATCAAGACTTTTGAGAAATCTGAGGCTATGACATCACAACTAGTCTGATTTCACTTGTTTCTACAGAAATGATATCAAACTTTAAACTGAAATATCTCCTTTACGGAATAAGATGTTTCGATGCTTTCTTCACCATTTTGTTTCTTTTGAAGCCCTCTTTCATATAAGTTAAACATGCTTGATCACTTAACTAATCCTTTAAATTCTTTGTCGGACTGCTCAGACCAAAGATAAAGTCTCTGATAGAACCAAAAGGAGTGTGCGGGAAGTGTATTAAATGCGAAGTAATGTCTGAAGACACTATCTGGAGTGAAATTTATTTGCTGTCCTAGTGCCGAAACACTCAGTTTAGTTGTTTAGCCAAACCAAAATCGTATCATTGTAAAATTGTAATGGAATTGAAAGAATATATATAAAATATTTGCACTTGAGTCTTTATTATGTCCTTGTTAATAGGGCTTCTGAAGTAAATGACCACGGGCTATGATTACAAACAGGGAGCTACCATTTGGTACTAGTAGCTAGGTTTCACTGGATTTTACAAATATTAATCGGGAGAGAAAACAAATCTTAACAACGTAGGTTAAGATGCATGGACGGTTGATCAGTGACGGCGGAGCACTTAAGGAAGTGTTCTTGGTGTGGAGGGGTGGGTTGTTTTTTCGTCGGGACGGGGGGGGGCGGGGGGGTGGAGTATACCTAATATATACATGCATGGTGATCACCGATAGTTATACTGACCTTAACGGCACCAAATTGAACGATTGCAGGGGCAAGAGGTGAAGCCCGCGGAAAATCCGAGTATCCTGGGTATTTTTAGAGAAAAGAGCGGGAGCTATTTTCATCCATGCCTCTCTCCACCGCCCATGTTGCTAGGTAGGTTTTTGAACCATTGAGCATAGTTCCCTTCGAACGAAATTCCGGGCAAAGAAAAAAAATAGTACAGTTACATAATTTGAGCATTACATTTATGCTCGCATGTGATGCTCGCGGCAAAGAGCAAAGTGGTGTAATAAGAAAACAAGTAGGTGTTGCTATACTGCTATAAGGAATCGGTTCAGTGTTGTACACAAAATTGTTGCTGTTAGAAATAGCAGGGAGTTGCTATCTAAATGGTAACTCCCTGGACATAGATGATGATGCTGCTTTAAACAATCGTGTCGCTTCTGTATAGAGTTGGTGATATGATATACAACTGTATAAAAGTGATGCTATTATAACTGTACAAAGGTGATGCTATAATAACTGTACAAAGGTGATGCTGATGCTATTATAACTGTACAAAGGTGATGCTATCATAACTGTACAAAGGTGATGCTATTATAACTGTATAAAGGAGATGCTCCTATAACTGTACAAAGGTGATGTTATTATAACTGTACAAAGGTGATGTTGATGCTAGTGTATAAAGGTGATGCTATCATAACTGTATAAAGGTGATGTTATTATAACTGTACAGATGGGATGTTGATGCTATTATAACTTTATAAAGGTGATGCTATTATAACTGTACAAAGGTGATGCTAGTATAAGTGTACAAAGGTGATGCTATTATAACTGTACAAAGGTGATGTTGATGCTGTTATAACTGTATAAAGGTGATGCTATTACAACTGTATAAAGGTGATGCTATTATAACTGTACAAAGGTGATGTTGATGCTATTATAACTGTATAAAAGTGATGCTCTTATAACTGTACAAAGGTAATGCTATTATAACTGTACAAAGGTGATGCTATCATAACTGTACAAAGGTGATGTTGATGCTATTAAAACTGTATAAAGGTGATGCCATTATAATTGTAAAAAGGTGATGCTATTATAACTGTACAAAGGTGATGCTGATGCTATTATAACTGTATAAAGGTGATGCTATTATAACTGTACAAAGGTGATGCTATTATAAGTGTACAAAGGTGATGTTATTATTATGCTAGATGGTGTGTTCAGGTTGCTTAAGCTAAATAGATATGACGATGTGATATTCAGATTTGGTGTTGTGAATATAGTTTGTAGCTGAAGCTGGTATTGGTAAATTGAACAATTACTTTGTTAAGCGAAATGATTCAGTGTTTGCAGTAATAGATAGAGACAGTGCTATTGCTCTGATGAATAGTCTATAAATGGTGTTATTATATGGTTTAGATACCAAGAGACTACTTTGTAATATGGGTTTTGGGTACGTATGATTTAATAAGGGTGTAGCTGATGTTAAAGTATTTATGAATATTCTTAAACTTAGAATTCAAGATGTTGATAAACAAGATTGGTTAAGTTCTGTTCAAGATTTTGATTACTTGCATTGTTATAAATTATTCAAAAAGGATAAATTTGTTGAGCCATATGTAATTTATCTTTGTTATTTTAATCGACGGAAATTTCTGGCTAAATTTCGGCGTGGTTATATTGATATAAAT
Source organism: Chiridota heheva (assembly GCA_020152595.1). Classification (NCBI taxonomy): domain Eukaryota; kingdom Metazoa; phylum Echinodermata; class Holothuroidea; order Apodida; family Chiridotidae; genus Chiridota; species Chiridota heheva. The sequence goes on from JAIGNY010000676.1 coordinate 215,422, forward strand.
GTAAACATGGGGCGTACCAGCAAAATCGATTACGCTAAAAGGGTATGTAAATATTGTAATAGTAACTGCATTGATGATGAGTTCCATTTCCTTTTAGTTTGTCCATATCACACAGACTTACCAGCTAAGCACATTTCGCACTATTATACTTCTCATCCTAATTTGCATAAATTGTGGTCCCTTGTAAATAGCAATTCCAAAAGAGTTTGCCAGTCGCTTTCTAATTTCATCAGGCATGCACTGAATTCCCGTTATGTTTGAAAACTTTTGTTGTTACCATGATTATATATGTTGTCTCTTTGTATTTGAGTTCTTGCTTTCTCAAGCCATTATGTTGTTTTATATTTGTGTCATTGTATAGGTTGTAATGTGAAAAGGGGCCAATGGCCTGTAACGAAATAAATGTATGTATTATAAATGGTGCAGTGATGGTAAACAAGATTGTTTTGATTTGAGGACCATGCTGGTGCTGAAATAAATGCGACTGGCGATGTTACAAATGGTGTTTTTGATGTTGTAAACAGAGCTGGCGCTGTTTTGGAAGATATATGGTGATTGATGGAAGTTCAAAGTTTGAGCTGGCGCGGTTATTTGGTGTGTTGATGTGTGGAGCTGACCAGGGAATTGACGACATTATAAATATAATTTGTGCTGTGATAAACGAACTGATGTCGTTACATAATACAGCTGGCGCTGTTATAAATAATAAACCTAATGTTATTCATGGAATTGGCGGTGTTATAACGTGGTGTTGAAATGCTGTTGTAAGTGGTGTCGGTGACGTAATACATAAAACTGGAGTTGTTATGAATGTGTGAATGAAAAGGTGTTGGTTGACTGAAAATGTGTAACGTGTTGCTGTAGTTTTATGAATAAACTATAAAGCGAATTCGAAACCTATTTGACATGTTTCATGGTGTGTCTTATCTTTAAATCATATTTATTGTCGCGTACCGTACCCTTCTCTGAAATATTTCCCACCTATTTTGTCTATCATTATTGAGAGATTTATATATTATAGAAGTCTGTGCGTCATAAAGGGTACAATAAGGTTTTTTGTTCGTATGTCAACGCATAAAAAATATGCGCATTTCTCAATAAATAGACTAAATAATGGTTTCTTATCAAAAATTTGTAACTAACCTATTTGACATAAGACAATTTTGCTATAAATTTTTGTATAGTTCTTTGATAGATCAAATGTCTAACAGGTTGCAACCACCTGCATATTTTGAATGTCATTCCCCACTATGAAGTAATTTAGATATATTTAAAGACAGTGAATCATTCAAAAAGCAATTAACCTTTTGTTTATACAAAGTTACCACGTAGTTTTTTCCCAAGTAACTATGGACAGATTTAGGTTCGCTTTCAGCGGGAAGACTATCAGTTCGCTATGTAACGCGCAGTATCATTACCTCGTAAATATATAGGAAGTGATAATATTTGCTATCTGTAAACACACGATAAGGCCAAAGCGCAACTGATCGTGGTCAATACGATTTTGTTTTGCAATGAACATCATCAGAGGATAATATCGTTATACTTACCAAGTCTGAGCGGCTTTGTTTTGACTTTTGTGTTAGTTATTTGAGCGATTAATACGGCTATTAAATTTGTCAAACGTATATATTTCACCATTTGTTTGTGCTTGCCATGAACGGAAATAAGATTATGAGGTAAGTTCGCTTTTTTTCTGCAAGTTCAATTTGCATGTAATTGAGATATGAGCATGTAATTACTATATTCCTTGATTTATAGAAAGAGCACGATAGACCAAGGATAACTCGACAATGATAAAGATGCTGAAAATATTACCTCCCTGATCTTACGACGTAATATTCTAAGCAGGAATATGTTATATATATCTGTTTAATTCCCAAATTATTCCAGAAAAGATGCAAATTGTAAGAAGCCTCGATTGCCTTAAAGGAATATGGGGGCGTAGAGACAACATTACCTATAAATTGCATCAAAGTCCATCATAGCTAAACAAATTTCATAACAATCGGATAAACATTGACTGACCATTTTACAGCCTTTTTAAAACTTAGACATCAATTTCCATATTGTGTTCGAGTCTTTGCCATCTTAGGAGGAATAAACTGTCGCATAATTTTCAGTGACTAAGATTTAAAAAGAAAGTTTAAAAATTACACAAAGATTTCACAAGAATGACTTGAAACCTGATCAAATTTTAATCTGCAATAATCCAAAAATTAAATGTGCTATTTTCAAAAGTAAATAATAATCTGCTCAGACTTCAATACTCTTTCAAACAATATAGAAATTGATACGCTACATGCCCTTAGACCTTTAAAGATGTACGGACAAATAGAGCGGGTAAGGTTAGTTGCATTGCTTTAAAATCCACGGAACACAATTTAAAAAGAGAATAGCATGCACTTATACCTTCTTCAATATCTATTACAATTTCTAAACGAGGGCAGCTGAATCTGACAAAGTTTTGGATATTAAAGGAAATGCATCGTCCCATAGATAAATTTAAAGTGAACGTCGCCGTGCTGGAACGTCACTTCCAGTTTTAATTTGTCCTTATTGCGAGAAATTTGTCCTGTTTTTTATTACAAATGTAGGCCCTTATGTTGGGTCCGGTAAATGTGTGATCGATAACATCGCAGATTTATCGTGATCAATAGGCAAATTTGAAAACCGGAAGTGACGTTGCAAGCACGGCGGCGTTTACTTCTAAATGTATTTATAGGACGATACATTTCCTTTAACCATACCCCAATCAACAGCTCATATAGTTGGAAACAAAATTCTCATAACTATCTAAACCTGAACTTTGGGAAAAATTGAAATAATTAAAAGATACACGATCTGTCCCTTCTGAAGCATCAATCAGCCGTAATTAAAAATTTAGGATTTTTAATAGAACATAATTTTTTGTAGATTTCCAAACTTTTTAATATCAATTCGCCGTATGTTACATTGTCTTGATAAGTAGAAACGTATAACCATTTTATCGTCAGTTCGTGAAATAAAATGATAGTCAATGACAGTGGGAGCACCAGGGTTTTGGTCATGGGGGCAAGAGAGGGGCAAATTTGTCTCATAGGGGCAAAAGGCTATAATTCGAAAAATTTATGTCACTTTACGCACTTGTGAAATGAAAGTAGCAAAACCCGAATATTGTAAAACTATGAATAACCAGGGATATGATATTTGGGAATAACCCACGTGGGACTTGTTTGCAAGTTTTAGCTTCATCTTTGTTATGATAATCAATAATATGCTTCTGCTTGTAACAGTTTATACCACTGTACTTGTAAATTTGCGTGTTTATGACACAATTCTTTTTTCTGAATAACTTCTCTAACATTATTATAATCGTGATTACATCATATGCAACTATGCTACAATGCGTTGCTATGACAACTGTCTCACTCTCGAGGTACATAAATCTTCTGCATATCATAATTGAGTAGTGTGATAGTTAGCAGATGTGAATAACATATATCACACCGGGTGATATATCAATAGGAAATACAAACATATTATCACCCTAAGATGATTTATTCTGGCAATAATCAGAAAATCCATTGGTATCTTTTTCAAAGCAGGTCAGAACGCTTCCCATGGGTGAGGAGGGGAAGGAAGGGGGAGAAAGGATACGTAACATTAAATAATTCAGTTTTACTCGGAACTCTTTCTTGATGAGAGTACATATTTTATTTCCGAATTATTCATCCGTTTACAGAAGCACAACGTGTCCTCCATTGAATATAAGATAAACGAGTAACTTTTTACACAAAAACTTAACCGATATGCTATGGAATTGACCGGCGTTTGCGGCATTGTATGTTGTTCCTATGAGCGAGGTCAAAGACATGAAAGGTATACATCGTCATTGTACATAATGTAGATAGTACAGCAACTGAGGTCTAGAAACAGATTTGCTGTTTTATAATATTTCTTGTCTCGCAGGAAAATACTCAACGTTAAATACTTGTTGTTTGGATTGATATCTTTGAACCTATAAGGGGATCAGCCACCCACTCACTTAGTAAATGCATGCTATAATGAATAAACAATAAATAAGGAGGCGAAATCGTCATATGGACACAATGTTTAGAACTCGATTCAAATTATTTGATTGGTTGAAATTTTAACCAATTGCTGCACGACTCGTTGGCCCTTACTTTACGGTATATATATTAAATAAAACCCCTAGTTTGTATAACATTTTTTAAAGCCCGGTCGGTCAAGGCGATGGACGAAGGATTTTTTTCGAACCCAACAGTTATAGGTTCGAATCCCGCCAGAACCATTTTTCTCGCTCATTGTAGTTTTCGTCTGGTAACTGCTATTGTAGTATTATTTTACTAATCTTTCACTTTCACTTTTTTTCTTTTTAACAAATACGTTGAAGAAAAAAAACAAGCCTCGTTATAACGCTATGCGCTACCATTAAATCTTTACACACACAACGCTATGCATGTATGTAGCCTACATGTACAAACAGACAGGGATCTTGTGCGTTCCAGAACCCAAAGTGACGTATTTTACAGAGACCAGCGATGTACGAACTAAGACGAGCCTCCTTCTTCAAAAGTTGTCCACGCTCCCGAACTGGAGATCTCCCGATTGGGAAATCGAGACATGCGCAGTGACCATAATTTAAAAGGGAAGCTCGTCTTAGTAAAATACGGTAAAAATGGGGATACTATGTTTTGACGTCACTTCCGGTTGTGGAGGCAAGATCCAATTCTCTGTCTGTTTGTACCACACAGTACAGCCAGACACTCGCATGTACGTTGTGTGTGCAGAATTACATACACAGCGCATTACGTTACTGTGACGAGAAACTTATTTGTTTTTTTTAATGCTTTTTTGTCAGAAAGCGAAAGTGAAATTTTAGTATTATAATACTACAATGAAAGTCACCAAATGAAAATTACTGAGAAAAAGAAAAGAAGAAGATAAACGATTCTACCGCGGCTCGAACTCACGACATGATTTGAAAAAAACGTTATTTGCGATCGCCGCAACCATTTGGGCTATCTCGTGTGCTAACCTTTACGGCGTTTTAAATAACTATATACCTTGCAATACGAGACAACGAATCGCGCAGCAAAATTTCAACCAATCAAAAATTTTGAAAGGAATTTAAATATTGTGCACATATGACGATATTGCCTCTTTAAATTGTTGCTTATAAGTTCAGCCGTCATTTTTTACTTGTCAAATTCTGTAATTCTAAAGTTGTATACTTTGGAAATGATATTAAGAATTAATATTTCTGAATAATTTGAGCTTTTGCTGGTAATTGAAATGTTAAAATCTGCTTTTCAAAAAGTATTGAAATAATTTTTTAAAGATTACTTTAAAATGATTTTATTGTTCTGTTACGCAAAATTTGAAAATTTCGCATGCATTTATCCTAACTTTGGCCCAAATCTATTTAACCGTTATGTATTTCCTTAGAGTAATTTAAATTTGGAAAGATGCATTGTGGGTTATAATGACAAAAATCTTCCGATTGGAGATCTCCCGTTCGGGAGCGTGGACCGGATTGTTTAAGAAATATCTGAAAATGGTAACAGGATCTTGACCTTATTTGAACACGCAACCTTCAGATCTGGAGTCAGACGCCGCTCACGTTGCGCCACTGATCTGCTGACAGACCAGGGAGTTGACATTCTAATGCCAACACCCTGGACAGACTGAGTCACTTGTAACAATTCGTAGCATCCACACTTCACGAATAAAACAAATATATTTTCCTTTGTAAAAAGATGTATCACACTGTCTGACTGTATTGTCTTCGTATGTTGCATGCTCCTAAACTGCTAATTACGTGACGAAGACCCTTCATCATCATACAACTGTAGAGATTTACAAAGATAATATGTTCGCAAACCTTTCTCGTCTTTGAGGGAAACTTGAAACCCAAAAATCAATGATTTTCTTTTTATCTCGGAAGTAGATGTAATCTGTCCTATGACAAATAAAATCCTCTTCCGTTAAGGTATTGACGAACCTGTATATAACGGAATATGTAATTCCTTTGCATTTTCCGTATTATTTGATATTTCAGTTTTCCTAGGGACTCTTAATGGCAGTTTTTTTTTTATGGCAGTACATTTTTTTTAAATTCTGAATTATTCATCCATGAAATTATACATGTCATACATAAATTTAATTGTCGATTTATAGCTTTTTGGGTAAGTGGGTGTTTTACTGTTCTGTCGTTATCAGACAGCGTGCCATCATGGTAAAGTATTCCTCGATCCATTTTCACTCAAAAATTATTAGTGTGATAATCTCTGATAATCTCGAAGTTTATTTTATTTTTTTAGATAATTGATTAGATACCAATGTAAGATTTAAACAAAATAGCCAGATAAAGCCTTTTTATCTCTCTGCCATTAATTGCATCTATTTATTCAAATCTTCAATGCCAATTGACTTTCCGTTTTGCATATCACAACGTTTTAACCGCGCATTATCAATGCTGATTGTATATGTTTCTTCGCTAATCTGTCATTTGAAAACTTACAATTGAATGCACTTATCACTCAAAACTACTTGAACTTGTCAAAGAAAATACATTTTTATAGTGTGTCTTGATCATCTTTGTAAACAGCTAAAAGGTTTACAAAAATCGATGGAAACTTGATCGGGAACTTGATGAGAGGTGTCGACCAGATGGCGAGCAGTGTGCATGGATGAATGATAAAAACTGTTTATACTGTGAATTTTTGCACACTCAAACAGTATCTTCAGCTGATGTGTGGTCTCAGCATTAATACATTGATAAATTTACACGATCGGGAAGATGTTTAAGATGTTGTTAGTTTTTCAAGCTAGTTGCGAAGCAAATTATCCCAGCATAAGATAAGATAAGATCAATTTATTTTGTCCACATCAAAATATGGAAATTTGTCGCCCTGTAGCAAAACGTACAAAGATGTTTAAATATATATATATATATATATATATATATATATATATATATATATATATAGATATAGTTCCATATAAAATATTCCCCACAGATCTAAAATTTATATATATAAAATTATATGATATAAAAGGGATATATATATATATACGGTAACGCTCCTATATCAGTATCCATATTAAAAGTTCCACCCAAAATTTCAGATCTGAAAATTTTTATAAAATTTACCAGTAACGCTTTTTAAAGTTTCTGTCATATTTTCAATAATTTTTTTCTTTTTCTATCCAAACATGCTAAACAAACCTCTGTGAAGGTTAGGCATGAAACATTCACTGATCTCAATCTGCCATTTTGCATGAAGGTTAACGTAAAAAGCTATATGTGTTTGATTGACGTGATTGAGCAAACATTATCGTTGTGTCCGTTTTGTAGAGAAAACGCAATGTTCTTATCGGTTTAAACTATGTTAGGAATGAATTTCAACATCAAATTGTATTCGTTATTTACGGTAATACGCACAATACTTATTTGTTTACATTCTATTTATGGGAAATGGTTTCATTATGTAGTATGGAAAGAAACACAGGAAGGCATTTTCTCTTCTTAGTGTTAGCTGGCGACGATAATACGATTTGAGTATGTACGTAACATTCTGCTTTGGATTCAGACGCCCAACTTTTTTGTCATACAATCTTGCATTATCGCGTATGTTCTCTTCAAAGAGTCAAAACCACATAATTCTAATATCTTCTGAAAACGCAAGTTGTAGCCTATAACGGCTCATTTGTTATTCCTTAACTACTGATTCCGTGGCGAAGAGGTCAGGAACAACATGTTCTGGTGAATGCTTCTGATATTCAATATATTGAAAAATGAGAGAAGATAAAATACGTCACTACTAAAAATGTTGAAATTATAACAGAATTGATGCAAAAACGAAGCCTATATCCCCAAAATATGAGGGTTCATTTAGTCATAATACATTCAAAGGCGTTAATAAGCGTTTGAATGAACAGTGCATCCCCCTCACCCCCACTCCCCTCTGCATCAACAGTAGCTCTGAAGCTGCTCTGCATGTAAACCCCAAGAAAACATAGATTTCCTGAATATGAAGTAATATTCATAATGATATGAAAAAAAGAGCCCAAAATGTCATAATAAAACAAAAATATGATAACTTGCAATGACCCTCACGTGATTCGAACACGTGACTTTCTGATCTGGAGCGGCAGACACGCCACCGATGCGCCACAGCCTTGCATTCCTGCGTGTCCTCCATTGTATATCACATGAAGATACCCATACATCTTATCACGAAAAATGTGAAGCGATATATATTGAAAAGTGTATTCGAATAGTCTACAGTTCTAGGAACTTCATATTTAGACCGAGTATACTGCCTTGATTTATAACACAGCAAAAGTAAATAACCGTCATAATAAGCAATTAACCACATAGCCTCATCCACGGATCGCTTCGTTAAGGCATTATTAGTTTGTATAAGATACTATTCAACTGTTTAATGAGAAACACTTTATATTGTAGTATCCATGAAAGAAGTCATTCAGATAGCAATTAAGCCAAGAACATTTACAAAACGAAAGACTGAACATGACTCTGACGTGATTTGAACACTCAACTTTACAATCTGGAGTCAGACGCGCTACAGTTGCCCCACAGAGTTACAAGAATTATAGTTTCCCATTACATAAATTAAACTAGAACATCAATTAAACTAGAACATCAATGATGTAGTAGCTCAACATATTTTGGAGGTGGTTATAAGCCTGTTTTTTTTTTCTCTTTTTTTTTACCTACTGTGGTTATCATACATGTCTACAGACCACGAGGCCCTGGGTTCAAGCCTGGGTTGTGTAAACACGCCAGTGCACCACAACTGGTTATCAAAGGCCGTGGACATTGACTTGGTTGTCGATGTTATGTCTGTGCGTACGTCGTACCTGTGTTCTTGTCCGGGTCGTATTAAGCGTTTCGTGATAGCATTGTTACTATCATAACCGAATACGCAGGCGACGACCCCGTCATTGTAATTGTGTGTTCACTTGTCGTCGTCGTCGCCTGCTTTTTGTTGGTGGGTTCTTGATTCGAGTAGGCTGGGGCTGTTGTTTGATGTAAATTTTGGGGGGAATTTCAAGAGGGAGCTTTAATATCGTTGTGATGCTAGATAGAACATAAGTGATGTATTAGCTCAATATATGTTCTTGAGGTAGGTATACGACTCTTTTTGTTGGAGGAGAGTTACATTGGGTAGAGTTAGGTTGTTAGAAATGTATGTGACAACTTCTATCTATATATTATGTAGTATTTGTGAGTGAGTGGATAATCTATTTGTTTTCAAGCTTCAAGAATGACCTAGAATAACTTCAAACAAGTTTCAAAAGGGCGCCTTTAGCTCCAGACCGGTACACCTACAAACATTCAAAAGGGCACCTCCTTCCCCCGTCCACACAATTTCAAAAGGGCACCTTATTTCCCCAGGGGTAATGCCTCCCCCCTATGCCGCCGTGGTTCCGACATCGCTGCAGAGGCCAAAATCCCTATGGGCCCCCAGGATTCTAGTTGCCTCACTGCGTATGGAAGCTTTAATATCGTTTGAATATGTGAAAACTGCTTTCCAAGTAAGCCTAAAATAGCTAAGCCTCATCAATATAATGCAAATTATATTAGCAATGTTTGTTTTTAAGTGAAATAGAAATCATTAGCAGACATACCAACCGTGAAATACTTTTGTATAAAATCAAGATGGATTTTACATCCTTGCAACAAGACATGATTTTAACTATTGATAATGTATTAGTCATTCAGTGAGCAAATGATTAATTATCGCAATTAATGAATCACAATTAATCAATATAAGCATCTAGGCCTAATAGCATCTCACAAATACACTTCCAAGTGGCAATCATTGTAATCAATTTTAACAAAAACGATCCTTAAACTTTCTTTTAAAGTCCTCTTTGATATCAGGTGGATTTACTTGACTTCTAAATCTTTTAAGATAATCATCATATAACGGTGATTTTCCCGAAAATGGAGAAGAAAAAAAATCCTTTAATCGAAGGAATTTGTCGGGAAATGAAAGAAATTACCCAAAATTGGGCAAAAAAAATCCGAAAGTGAGCAAGTTTCCCTAGAAGTAAGCAATATGTTCCAAAAATGAGCGAAATTTTCCCAAAATGAGCAACATTTTCTGATAAATTAAGAAAATTTGTCTGGAAATTAAAAAATAGTAGGCCTACTCGAAAATGAAAGAAAGTTTTACGAAAATCGAAGAAAATTGTCCGAAACTGCATGAAGAAAATTATCCCAAAATTGGCTAAAAAGTTCTCGAAAATAAGCAACATTTTCCGAAAATGAGCAAAATTTCCCGAAAATTGAAGAAAACTATATATACCCGAAAATGAAAGAAAATGTTCTGAAAATGAAAGAAAACTGTCCAGAAATGAAGCAAAATTTCCGAGCATAGACCAAGTCAAATTTTTATCGAAAAGGTTTATTTTGTGTATTGGCACCCCATCCCCCTCCCTCACCTAGCCCATGTCTTCTCCCTCCCCCATCCCATCACTAAGAATTTATTTTAAAAGGCACTGGATTTATGCACAAGTTACGGTAATACAGTCTGTGTAGTCTTGCAAACAAAAAACAAGTTTAAGATTACTGCAAGCTAAGTCATGCGTCTAATGCAACAGGAGACTCATTCTGATTTTCAAAGGTTTTTATCAGTGATTTATTAACACTTTGGTGATTTTACAGCCAGAGATAAATCGCATTATATGGTTGAAATAACCGATGTAAGTTATTTAGCCATTCTTAGCTTTTAATAGGTTTTTAAAACCTAATTTATTGCCAAAATGAGCTATTAACTACAAAGGTTATATATACCCCAATTGAATTACACATTGAAAGAAATTCCAAACGGGATATCAAGTTCGATTAACATATGTTCCAGATGGTATTTTGACTCTCCAGCCAATGAAAATATAGCCTTATTGGAATCGGAGATATTCGGTGGTATTTCCCGAGCCAATCTTAATATATATGCTAAATTCCTTTGGAGTGAAATCCGAGTACTTTAAACATTATTAGTGAATTTTGGAATGCATAATTCGTTAAAACTACGCAACAATATGAACTGTTATTGCATCAACATATCGATTTATTTAAGGCAAATATAGCAACACAGCAAAATATCTAAAAAACGCTGCAAAAATCCAAAAATATTCGTGCGAGAACTTGGCTCTTAAGTTAGTCATCACATAAGCTCAAATCCCTTAAGGGATGTTGAGCTAAAAACGTCTTTTCGTTATCGTCCAAAAAGCTAAACGGCGGTGTATTATGTCTTAACAAATTTACTCCAAATTCAGTAAACAGGTTGTCTACTAGTTGTGGTGTAGCGGTTATCATACATGTCTACATACCACGAGAACCTGGGTTCAAGCCTGGATAGGGTAGACACGCCAGTGCACCACAACTGGTTATCAAAGGCCGTGGACATTGACTTGGTTGTCGATGTTATGTCTGTCCGTACATCGTACCTGTGTTCTCGTCCGGGTCGTATTAAGCGTTTCGTGATAGCATTGTTACTATCATGAACGAATACGCAGGCGACGACCCCGTCATTGTAATTGTGTGTTCACTCGTCGTCGTCGTAAACAGGTAAACTACTAATTACGTGATGAAGACGCTTCTTCAGCATACAACTGTCTGACTGTAGAGGTTTATAAAAGTTATTATGTTCGCTAACATTTCTCGTCTTTGAAGGAAAACCCCACTAATCAATGAAATATTTATATTAAAAGTAGATGTAATCTGTAGAAGAAAACAAATTGGAATTTAAAAGCGCCCACAGCTTCAGCATAAAATAGAGATGTTTGCCAGAAGAGGGATTATAACACGTATGTTTCTATATCTACGTAGAAAAAATCAATTGCTGTGTGAAATTCCGAAATAACTTTGATAATGAAGACAAAACTATAAATTATATATCGGCATCAATTAATATTTAACTGTTGAAAAAGAAATACTTGTTTAATCTTGATCAGTCCATTAGTTTGAGAATAAAAGTTTAAAATTGCTTATTGTCTGTTGTTTTTATCATATAATAAATGTTAGCTTTAGGTTTTCAAAATTATTGTCTACATCTGTTTTGTTTTATGCTTTCACAGCGCATTTGCGAAGATACTTGGCTCACCAAGAAAACCCATGCATTACAAAGACATTGATAAAAATATTGGAATGGAAAGTTAATCCTTGAATTCTTAACATTTTTGAGCCCGAAGGTTTCCTACAACACTACAAAGATTCAAGGTTAGATAAAAAGTCTCCATTCTAGATGTACAATGCAACTTCATCTCTAGACCTTTAATACCAGCAACTAACCTACCAGCCTACAGCCTGTGTATATGCAGATATGCTGCTTATTATATTAATTAATACAAGGCTTAATTAACATACTTGGATTGGATTGGATTGGATTGATGAGACCAGCATCGTATTTCATTAGGTTTCCTCGATCAAGTAAACGAATTGCTTAGTCTAAATCGTCATTAACCTGAGTGAATTTGAAATTTACAAACCAATTTCAGAAAGGGTGGCAGTTTTAGATATACGTTTTTTCAGTGAATAAGCCTAAAAGCTTTTCCTTGAATTTTCGTACTCTCTTATCATATTTTCTTTCCTTGTTGTCCCCAAAAATGTATAACTTTCCAGCTGTTTTAACAAAAAAATCAATGCGAAAGCATTTCTTCAAAACAATAACAATCAGGGTCGGATTTAGAAATGTGGGGCCCTGGGCACATCCCACTGTAGGGCCCCTTTCAGAAATTTTCACCCGTAAAAATACAATATATGGGAGAAAAATAACGTTCCAACTATAACACCAGTCCTCCCTAGCTCCTGATAAGTGATGACTTTAGGACGGCGATAAGAAAAAGGTGCCTATTTCAGCAACCGAGAGGTCAATGAAAGGGGCCTCACGTCGAACATCCTAGCAACCGAAAGGTCCATGAAAGGGGCCCACATTGACGAAAACAATCAAAAAAGGGGCCCTATCTTAGCAACCGACGAGGCCCGGGAAAGGGGCTCCACATCGTGGAAGGCGATAAGAAAAGCACCCGTGCCCCATCTTAGCAACTACCGAGGTCCATGAAAGGGGTCACACATCGGAAAAGACGATCAGAAAAAGGACCCATCTTAGCAATAGCTGAGGTCCATGAAAGGGGCCCACGTCGGGAAAGGCGATCAGAAAAGGGGCCCTTTTTAACAACCGACGCGATCCGTGAAAGGGGCCCACATCGGGGAAGGCGATGAAAAAAGGGGCCCAAACTTAGCAACCGCCGAGGTCATTAAAAAGGACACCCGCATCGGGGATGGGGATCAGAAAAAGGGCCCATCTTAGCAACCGCCAAAGAGCCTCTGGCCCCAGTGCTACGCCACTGCATAGCATAATTTCATAGCATAGCTACAGGAACGATGGAAGACACTCCATCAAAAGACAATGATAATGATAAAGTAAATAATGACTCAAAATGTGACTGGCGGCGGCAGTCTGGCAGTGAGGAAGAAAAAACACACCTGGTGAGGAAGCTTGAATTCTCACCAAAACTAGAGGCAATCATTATGTTTTTGTCATAGTGTTTGGCGGGCCCTATACAAATCTCCAATTTTGAACAGTGGGCCGGGTCCCACAGGAATGAATTTGTTTGTGGGGGCCTCCTATTTGTGGGACTCTGGGCACGTGCCCATGTGGCCCATGCTTAAATCCGGGCGTGATAACAATAAAATGTTTACGTTACATTTGCGTGGCATATATTTCACCAAAGAGCGAACTGGCTGAATTCACTTACGCAGTATACATTGTATCTGTTCACATATTTTCCTACTATTGTTATTTGAACCCATGGTAACTCCCTTTACCTGTTAAAAACAGGTTATTATTTAATTAAATCAGTTTAATGGACAAGACCACACAAGACTTAAAAGAGACACAAACCCACAGAATAATTTGGGTTCTTTTTTGCCATGGGTAAAAAAGTATGAAGATTCCAAAAATCAATACCGTTTCCCTCAAAAATAAGTAAGTTTCCAGATTGTATTGAAAGTTTGAGACCATATGGAGCTCGCCATATTGTTCAATATATTTTGAAACTGCCGGTTTTCCGGTCCAGAAGTGACGTTTCAGAAGCGGTTTTTTGTTGCTATGGAATATTTCACGAAAAGAACACTAAACAACGACAATTAGGATTTAAGTGCTAACAATTTCACGGTTTTCACGTGCTTTAGAAGAGCAATTAAATATTTTTTTTATTTCAAAGATTATTTGCTTTACATTGAAGATTATAGTTTATTTTCCGTTGGGATAATAATTGTTTTCTTGCCTCTATTTCGGAACCAGTTCCTTGAAACTCTCGTAGTACAGTAGTACGTTAGTAGGCCTACTAGACTAGTATTTACTGGAGTCTAAGCGTAACTTTTCCACAGTTTAGGCCTAATTTTATCGACGGGGGATAATAACTGACTGACCACTCCGGCAGCATGCCTATTAATGGAAACATAAATGTTCCTATTAATAGGAAAATTTTGCTACATGGAAGCCACCATTTTTGATATTTCCCATGATCCTTTGCTATCCTAACGTTAAAGCCTTATGCAATGTTACATTTTTCAAATTTGAAATACGTCTGGGAAAAAAAAAAAATTGCTAGGGGAAACTTAAAACATGAAAATACCTTCATTACTGTCATGGCTAAAACTTTTCCACTCCCATTTGATATGTTCACCACGCCGTTTTCGAAATATTAGAAATAATAGACAATAGGTTTTTAGGCGCGAAACAGCCATTTTGAAAATTAGAATGTTTTTCAAACCAATGATTTTTAATACTTCAAGTACATAAATTAGAAACTTTGCCATTTTTTTACAACATTTCAACAATGTGGCTGCATGCGTGACTTCAATATTCTCTTGTGTTATACATGTTCCTATTAATAGGCACGCTTCCGGACTGCTGACTCAAGAAAAAGTTCCAAAAGAACGATTTGTACAGCCATGTGCTTGATATTCTGACATAATTTCTTAAACTTTCTCGCTACTAATAAAATCTTTTTTTAACTTTCAAAAATCAACTCCCGCATGCATGTACTGTGGTACGGTAAAGGTGCATAGGCCTAGGTGTGTTTACACATATCATGCGGGAACGGAACTGATTTGTTGACGTCACTTGAAGTCACTTTAATTGAGGGCGGGTGTACAAGATGGCCGCCCCCATACTATTCGTCGATTCGTATATCAAGTATCTAATATTTTAATATGATTAAAATAAAATATCACGAAACGCTTTTAAAGTATCCCAAGATTGGTATAGCAGTATAGTAATTGTATTTGTTCGCATCATAATAGATAAGAGAAATCTGTGGGTTTGTGTCTCCTTTGATAATTAGAATTCCCAGTTGGTAGAATTTTTCAAACGATTATTTTAAACACTGTACTCCAGTCCTGTTTTTTTTCCCGGACCCAGACTCAGACTCCGGATGGACACCGGTATCTCGGAGTCGGGCACTAGGGATTCGGACTGAAACTCGGTGGACTAGACTACGACACAGAGCACGCCACGATTGTTGACAGGTCTACATATCTATATAATTGGACTGCAGAACCATTTGACAGTGAGATGCACAGACTACGTCACGCATGAAAATCAAGCCAAGTACACAAACCATTTTAAAACTCTTTTCGCTACATTTGTTTAATATTGCTTTGAAGCAAACAACGACTCTTAGAAAACTTCAGCTCTTCGATATTCCCACAAGTTGCACTGATGATATTTAATTTATAATATTCAGCTGATTTTTTTCTCACTTAAGCCATGTGTTTGTTTTTTTCATATTGAATCAACATTTCATTGTAATGACATCACATCGATGCGATCCATGTAGTGGTTGATGAACAACAACACAAAAAAGCTCGTCTTCTCGTTTCCCATTTTAACGAAACAATCTGTGGAAGAATGCGCTTTTAACCCGTTATTAAAGATTTTTGAATGCTCTTATAACAAAATCATTTATATCCTGCTCTCATTACAGATTTGACTTGTGCGAGAGAAAATGCTTTATCTACTAACGAAATGCAACAGTTCATTGCTGATTGGACTTAATGAAAATGGATGCTGAATGCCGTTGGGAGAGCTGCCGCCAGAAGTGAAATTATAACTTCATACTTGTGCTTGTTGCAGGTATTGCTGGATGAAACTTGTCATGTTTGCTTCAATTTGACATCAAATAGAAAAGAAATTCCGTTTATGTTAATTTTAAACTCTTCCGAGAGTCACGATTTTATTTGTTGCGCTTGTGATAAGGACGAAAAACCTTCGAGCCTTTCTTGGTGTTATTGCCAACAGTCCAAGATTGCTCATGATAGCATGAAGAATCTTGCTATATTCATGTCATATATACCTGAAATCAGATGAAATATATTTCACCTGTTTACTTTCGTGAGCGAAAATGTTTTTGTTTCAAACGGTGGCTAGCGTTGAGAGCTCTGAGAACAACACAGCATATTTTACAGTTGTTTCGAATAGAAGTTTTACAGAATACCCAATGGATAAGGAGGTAACAAATGTAGGTGCCGGGGAGACTTTTTTCGCAACAATGTGTGTCGTGTGTTGTTTTGTTATTTGTAAAAGTTCATACGATTACGTTCGGAAGTGGAGAGGAAAAATAGATATATACATTATTGGGTCTGGGCCAGTTGGACTAACGGCTGCTTTAATCGCAGCTCAAAGCAGAAAAGCAGCAAAAATTGTGCTTTTTGAAGAGAGAACAAGGGCTCAAATTATGGGTAGATCCCATCAAATATTACTTGATAAACGATCTGTATCATTTATGCGAAAGCTTGGATTTGATTTTGATAATATCGAGGGGTGTTGGGATCAGGAACGATTTTACACCAGGATAGGGATTTTTCAGGATTATTTACTCAGTATTTTACAGCAAAGAACAGATCCTGTCATTGAAATGAGGCTGGGAACCAAGGTGAGTTGTAATTTTAACTTATTCTGGGGTAACTAACCTTATCATGGCTTATGGCTTATCATGTGCGAAAGGGTTGAAATATTAGATATCCTCTCAGGCAATGAGACATTTGTTAAGCAGTTGAACTTTGATAGATTCTTTATCGGAGAATTTCAATTTCCAACTGTTCAAGAAATATATTTTGGCTGAAACGTTTGAAGAAAAAGCAGATGAGTATTTAGCCTGTGCAGTTCTCTCATTCAAATATAAATCAGTATATAGCAGTTGATAAATAACTCGTCAGGTCCCTCATTCCAGCCAATACGGGCTCTCCTCAGTCTCATGAATGAAGAATGGTCGATGAAGAACCAAACATAAAGCACTGTATGCACATGCATTTCTCCATGTTGAGTCAAATAACAACTTTAAGGTTAACTTAAGCAGTTAGGAGAGAAAGGTTAATAGACATTTAAAAAAATGGTTACAATTAGGAAATAATATTAACCATAAAACTGCACGGGGAGTCCCTGGAATTTTGTTGCAGAATATATCATTATCATAATATATCATAAAACAAATTAGTGCCCCAGTATAAACATGGAGTTAAAACTCCATGGTATAAATAATACATTACACATGGACTTGTATACCCTAAATTGAGCCACTTGTCCCAACCCAAAATGGGACATTCGCCCCACCCACTAAAATATGAGGGTCTTATCCCAGGCATCCTCCGGCGATACCACTGCTGCATATTGGTACCCCTTCTCCTAAGAACCTACGCCAGAACCGTAACATTTTATGTGGCGAAATGAGCACGAGCGGATCTGGGAGGTAAAATTCCCTTATATGTCTCCACATAAATACTCTATGTAAATGCAAAGCATGAAAAATTATGCAATTTCCTCCTAACCTTTACTCCGTTTCAAGGGCCCCCTAACCTTCCCGCAGGAATATATAATGTAGGTATAATTAAGTGACATGTAGCACGGGGAGGTGACTACCCCTCACCCACCCATGCAGTCAGGGGGAAACCTGGCAACACCCATGTTGTGGTTTAACGTTCTGCAACTAGGGGGAAGGTGGGCATCCCCAACCCTCCAGCAACAACAAATTTCCAAATTCCTGGATTCACCCCGTGGGAGCCCCAATGTCTCAAGCTTGATTTGAAACTTCGGTATTGCTCCTATGATTACCTAATAATTAATATAGTAAATAGATAAGGCACACTGACGTATAAGGTACAATATTCTTTCTTAATCATGTATCCTTCGCAAAATGAAATATTTATGTACAGAACACTTTTGAAAATAAAGCAAGTGAAGAAAGTGGTATGAAATATATATCTTGTTTTATTTCATATTTCAATCCACCTGTAACCAATGACATAAAACGCTTTCATGATTTATATACAAGCAGTGTCATTCCTGCACTATCTCCAAGAAGGACGGGCCATATCTCCTAAAGTATCACCAAAAAGCACCGAATCAAAGAGCTAATCTTTCCATTTTCTTGCTCAGTATTTGAGAGTGGAGAAGGAAAGAAACACGTGTGCCCTTGATTGGTAGCAGCAATGGACACAATGTTTGATTGAGCGCTTTGTAATTTGATTAAACAAGCAGCTGTATCCCCTCAATTTAAAATCACTAAGATAATGTCTTAATAATTTTGATTGCAAATAAAATAATAACATAAAGCCTAAGGTATGATTAATAACAGAAATCTTAACGTGCATGTATGTACACACCACAATTGAAGCAAGTAAATGAATATATTATTACAATCAAATTTTTTTGAAAAGTAGTTATTTTGAGCCATTTGGCACATAAAACAAGTGCTTATCCCCAGCTTCCATGACACAAACAGATGAGAGCCAAAGGCTCCCTTTGGATAGGACATCAGCGCATCATACATTAGGTCTCTAACAACATTGGTACTAATTTTTACACCCTGGTTGGAGTTAAAGCAAGCGGAATAAAGTATTTTACCCATTTAAACTGCTTGGCAGGTAATTGAATATGTCTCGTTCCAAACAGCAACTCTCAACCACTGAGCAAGCACTCGTGTTCTTTTTCTTTCGTGAGTATAAAGGTGAGCCTTACAAATATTACCAGTATTTGGAAGAACATTCTATGGTCGTCCTTTTAGTTTCTTACCACTACTCGATCACAGTGTACACGGTTTCTGCACTTGCCGCGGTTCTTCTTCGCCTAGTTTATCCTGCTCATCTGAACAAACACAGCCCTTTTAAACAGTTAAAGGGCTTGTCGTGACCGTTGACTTTAGAATAAAGAGGCCCTATTAAGCAAGGTCCGAATAAAGACTCCTAAAGACTGCAATACGTTTCGTTCAATTCCATTGCCACTTCACGATGATACGATTTTGGTTTGGTCAAATGAATAGTGTTTCGGGACTCCACAAGCGAATACATTTAACTCCAGATAGTGTCCACATTAGTTCAGATTTAATCCAATTCCCAGTCCTTAAGTTTTATCAGGTCTACATAGAGCTACGCAATCACAAAGAATATAAATGATATTATTGTTGAGACGCATTCAAGTATACGTCATTCCAGGAGTTTGCTATTCGTTGTATTATATTACAAAGCAAACAACCGCAACCTAACAACACATATTGTTCATCTTTTTCTATAATGGTAGTGCCGAACTTATTTTGTAATTTAGGCTTTAAATAGAATCTCATTATGTTTTTTAAGTTTTCATTTTTTTTCCGATTCCTGCTTTGAAAAATTAATCATGCAGTATTTATTTTCAGATTTTTCTAAATATATTAAAATCTTTAGTATTCTTACCTTTTCAAGTATAGCCTAGCAAAGATGGCGGATTTTGAGCGTGCAGTTTACAAAACTAATCCTGTCGCGTCCTCAGGGCCATGACAGAAAACAAACAGGTGATAACAAATATATATTTACATATAATGCATAATCAAACACTGCTCAGAATTTTTTGTTGATTGGATAGGCGGTTTGAGTGAAACATTTCTCACATATTTGGTGGAAACGAATGAGGGCCTATAACCCGGGTGTTACGAAAACAGAGACCCGAAAATAGAGAACCGACACCAACTAGAAAACAGACCAAGAATACGAACACAGAGACCATGGTATACGAAAGCAGAGACCCTGGTATATGAAAACAGAAACCCAAAGTATGAAAACAGAGACCCTGGTATACGAAAACAGAGACCCAAAGTACGAAAACAGAGACCCAAAGTACGAAAACAGAGACCCTGGTATACGAAAATAGAGACCCAAAGTACGAAAACAGAGACCCTGTTATACGAAAACAGAGACCCTGGTATGCGATAACAGAGACCCTGGTATAAATAATGTATTAATCAACTTAACTGTAGGCCATCGGCCCTTAGTACAATATAATCACTGATACATACTTTGAAAATGAGCAAATAATGAAATATATACATGACTCGGCAACATTATATATAAAATGAATGCAATTAAATCAATAACAACTTGCGGTTCACAAGACCGAAATTAAATATCATTTAACAAATCTTGACGTTTTTAAAGGCAAGGAAAATAAATCTTCCTAAGTTATTCAAAATAAGAGAAATAATTGTTTGCATCAAAATTGAAAACTTCTGTCTGTCATGGAAACTTTTGAAATAAGCAGGTATGAAATCGTTTCTATAATCTTCATAACAGGGAAAAACAAGAATAAAATGGAATTCATCCTCTACAAAAGATAAATCACAAAGCACACAAATTATTTCCTCAAATTGGGTATTATTCTATCGCCCATTTTCAACTCTTAAATCATGACTATAGACAAACGAAATTACAAAGACTTTGTTTATATTCACGAACTGAGATGCATCTTAAATACTTTTCACAGATGAAATCAGCTTTAAAGGTACGATACGTTATCAATTCCCTACGTGAATTTATTTCCCTAGTCCAATTTTGAACATAAATATCTTTAAGCCTTTGCTCTAAAAGTATTGTAAAAGTCCTTTCGCTCCCACCCCCTTGGTTCAACCAAGCTTCCCCAAAACCTACAGAAAAGAATACATTTTTAAGTTTAAAGGTCCAACATACGAAACCTCTTTCTGCTAAAGAAAGTTGTTCCTGGCAGACTGGTCAGCTAGGGAACATAAACGATCGCCAGGTAATCTGCTCCTGGTAAGCTAGAGAACATAAACGATCGCCAGGCAACCTGTTCCTGGTAAGCTAGAGTACATAAACGATCGCCAGGCAAGCTGCTCCTGGTAAGCTAGAGAACATAAACGATCGCCAGGCAAGCTGCTCCTGGTAAGCTAGAGAACATAAACGATCGCCAGGCAAGCTGCTCCTGGTAAGCTAGAGAACATAAACGATTGCCAGGCAAACGAAGAAGTCTCAACCAATATTTCAAAACAAACATGGCTCTATTTACAAAAAGAAGGTGGCGCTCTAATTCTTCCCTCACTGCACAATTACTTGCACTAATAGGCAGCTTTAAAACTTTTTTACAAAACATGTGACGTACTTTTTCTATCTCACTAGCTTCCTCGAGTCCCCATATTTCAGAGCCATATTTGAGAACAGGTTGAACTTTGTATTCAATAGTTTTAACATAGTTTTAGTGGGAATATCACCAAAATTTGGAAGAGATTTCTTTAAAGAATAAAATGCTTTGGTACCTTCATTTGCTAATCTACTGTAAGTTTGCGCCCAAGAATCAGAATTAGAACGAACCAAACCGAGATATTTGTAATTAGTAACAACTTCCACTTTTTCACCACTAAATTGTCACTTCTCATTTCTTTTAAAGATTCCTCCCTTTTTGAAAACAAGCACCTTAGACTTATTAACGTTAATTTGTAAAAAGGAGGATTGACAAAAACGAGCGAGACCATCCAAGAGCCTCTGCAATCCTGTAATAGAATAGCTAAATTAAACCAAATCATCCGCGTACATACTGACATAAGATGTGTGATCGTTACACTGCCCACTTAAACATTTAAACCCCATGAAAACCGAGTTTGATTCATTTCCTTTATCAATATCATCTAAAAATAGATTGAATAAAAGTGGCAACAATGGTGACTCTTGCTCTTCACCTTTCCGGCATGGAAAAAATATTCACAATTACCTCTTACACTGTAGTCCCTCAAACAATTTACCACGTAAGCCTTTACTATGAAGCTTTCGCAGCATTGTCTGCCTGTCTACCGAATCAAAAGCTTTACGAAAGTCAATAATCGCAGTGTAAATACGCCCTCATACCCTACCAAGATACTTATACAAAATTAACACATTGTCTGTTGCTTAATGTCCTTTTCCAAAGCCACACTGGCAAGGAGAAACAGGGCTTACGTTATCAGACCAGAATTGTAATCTACCAAGTAAGATATTGGAGAAAAGTTTACCTAAAACTGATATCAAACTAATACCTCTGTAGTTATTAGTATCACCAACTCTTCCACTTTTATACATAGGTGTAATAACACTCGATTTCCATCTGAGGGGAAAATACCTTTCGTAAACAATACATTGAATAAGCTTGTGTGAAACATGAATATCTCAATAAATGCATTCTTAAGCAATTCAGCGGGAATTAGGTCAAGCCCAGGTGCTTTACCTTCACGTCTGCACGTAGAGCCCTTCTATTTTGTTCAACCTCCTCTTTTTGTATACATATATTAACAATTTCATTTATGTTCGTTTGATCATTGGACAGAGGAAAGCTTTTTGAAACTTCAGTATTATAAGTCCTACATACAGGATCATCACATAAAACATCTGATAAATGTGACTGCCATTTATCTATGTGGATATTAAGATACACGTCTTTCTTACTCTTAATCAAAGACCAGCACAAACCTGTATTTTTCTGTTCAATGGCATGAAATAGCCGTTTCTGATTTTTTAATTCTCTCTTTTTCTTTTTAGAACGAACCATGTAAGAGTAATCACGTCTCAGCTGTATGTACCTACAGCGCGTTTGAGAACTTCCATTCATTCTTAACCTATTCAATTTATGCCGAGTTCTTATCTTTAACTCTTGACACTCACAATCAATAATAGGTGATAGGTCTACTTTTCATAATACTGCCAACTGCACAGAATGCCTTTTCAATAGAAGCAACTGCCTCATTAATATCACAGACACATGCATCTGTGCATGGTCGGCTTTATTTATCAAATCAGTGACATCATTTTCTGACCATTTCAAAAGAAAATTAGCTTTCTTTTTCTCGTTTTACAAATATCTAACATCATGATGCTTAAATTTCCTATGTGGGGTATCTATATTTCGTTTGAAACGTAACTTAAACTCAATGGGTAAGTGATAGGAATCAATTCTTCACGATGCTTAAGTCTGTACAATCCTCAACTTGTCCTTTTTTGGCTATGACATAATCTACAACACTTGATCCCTGATCGCCAATAAATGTAAAATGTATATTAATATTGGGCCTATGCATTAAAATAGTGGGTCGCCTCGATAGGAAAAGGCATTATTTAAGTTGTGCCAAAATCACATTTTTTTTTATATCTTTAATACACAAAAACTTTGTTGTGTGTCGATCAGATTACAGCAAACCTATTTTTTAGGAATGGCATGATGTAAGAACCATAAGAAGAATGATATCATCTAGGGACCCATGCAACCGTTTTTAGAACGGGTATTTTCGAATAAGTATTGCCAAAAATACTTTTAAAGGGTACAAACTGACAGAATGCCTGGCTGCCTGGTAAGAATTGTTAAGACAGCACGCTGAGCTTCTCAGAATGCACTGCTAGCAAGGTTAGATGAAACCCTGCAGGAAAGTATTATTAATTTATTGTTTGTATTTTAATCATCTACCACGGTGAAAACGCTGTTATACGCATCAGCTGGCGGTGTATTCTATAGTGAAGCCAACCTATTAAAGTGATTTCAACCATCATTAACCAACACAACAATCTGCATTCCCATACTCATTGTGCAGGAATCGACATACCAACCTAAAGTTAACCTACTTGTCATGTTTGGCTTCACCTATTGGGTTACTTTAATGGTAAAATTAACGAGATTCTTTCACGATAAGTAGAAGTTCTGCTCAAATTAATGGTAATAATATAGTTTTCACAGTAAAATTGTGAATACATGATGTGTATCAAAACGTTACACAAGCCACATAACTTAAAAGTTAACTTAACGCAGCTTTAAAACCCTTAAGCTCAGGTTGATTTTTTTGTGGTACTAAAATCTTTCTTGATAAAAATATTGTGGTGAATACAAATAAAAGTTGCCCTGAAAGAACTATACTTGTCCTGCGAAGCCGAACGCATGGTATGCCGATGTAATTTGGTTCAACTTTCATTGATCATGGCAGGGCCAAGCAACTTGCTGCCCTCTGAATGAGTGTAAATTTGTTACCAGTGTTCCAACTTCAGTGTTCCGGCTTCAGTGTCCCAGCTTCAGTGTCTTGGCGTCATTGTCCCGGCTTCATTGTCCCGGCTTCAGTGTCCCGGCTTCAGTGTCCCGGCTTCAGTGTCCCGGCTTCAGTGTCCCGGCTTCAGTGTCCCGGCTTCAGTGTCCCGGCTTCAGTGTCCCGGCTTCAGTGTGCGGCTTCAGTGTCCCGGCTTCAGTGTCCCGGCTCAGTGTCCCGGCTTCAGTGTCCCGGCTTCAGTGTCCCGGCTTCAGTGTCGGCTTCAGTGTCCCGGCTTCAGTGTCCCGGCTTCAGTGTGCCGGCTTCAGTGTCCCGGCTTCAGTGTCCCGGCTTCAGTGTCCCGGCTTCAGTGTCCCGGCTTCAGTGTCCCGGCTTCAGTGTCCCGGCTCCAGTGTCCCGGCTTCAGTGTCCCGGCTTCAGTGTCCCGGCTTCAGTGTCCCGGCTTCAGTGTCCCGGCTTCAGTGTCCCGGCTTCAGTGTCCCGGCTTCAGTGTCCCGGCTTCAGTGTCCCGGCTTCAGTGTCCCGGCTTCAGTGTCCCGGCTTCAGTGTCCCGGATTCAGTGTCCCGGATTCAGTGTCCCGGATTCAGTGTCCCGGATTCAGTGTCCCGGATTCAGTGTCCCGGATTCAGTGTCCCGGATTCAGTGTCCCGGATTCAGTGTCCCGGATTCAGTGTCCCGGATTCAGTGTCCCGGATTCAGTGTCCCGGATTCAGTGTCCCGGATTCAGTGTCCCGGATTCAGTGTCCCGGATTCAGTGTCCCGGATTCAGTGTCCCGGATTCAGTGTCCCGGATTCAGTGTCCGGATTCAGTGTCCCGGATTCAGTGTCCCGGATTCAGTGTCCCGGCTTCAGTGTCCCGGCTCAGTGTCCCGGCTTCCAGTGTCCCGGCTTCAGTGTCCCGGCTTCCAGTGTCCCGGCTCCAGTGTCCCGGCTCCAGTGTCCCGGCTCCAGTGTCCCGGCTCCAGTGTCCCGGCTCCAGTGTCCCGGCTCCAGTGTCCCGGCTTCAGTGTCCCGGCTTCAGTGTCCCCGGCTTCAGTGTCCCGGATTCAGTGTCCCGGATTCAGTGTCCCGGATTCAGTGTCCCGGATTCAGTGTCCCGGATTCAGTGTCCCGGATTCAGTGTCCCGGATTCAGTGTCCCGGATTCAGTGTCCCGGATTCAGTGTCCCGGATTCAGTGTCCCGGATTCAGTGTCCCGGATTCAGTGTCCCGGATTCAGTGTCCCGGATTCAGTGTCCCGGATTCAGTGTCCCGGATTCAGTGTCCCGGATTCAGTGTCCCGGATTCAGTGTCCCGGATTCAGTGTCCCGGATTCAGTGTCCCGGATTCAGTGTCCCGGATTCAGTGTCCCGGATTCAGTGTCCCGGATTCAGTGTCCCGACTGATCTACCTGCCTTCGCAGAATGTATCACGTGATGGAAATTACCACCATTCATTGCATAGGAACAAGCTTTTCGTACCGCCAGGCATCATAGAAGATTGGTAAAATTCCCAAATTTTATCATCATTTTTCATAAAAACGTGCACGAAGTTTTTGTTTAATATATTCTTACAAAAATGATGTTGTCTGTCCTTCTGACCTGGACTACGAAACAACACGAAAAGGACCATTGGCCCACAATCTAATATTCTTGAAGCGCATGTGGTGATAAAACCAGGATACTATCGACTCCCTGGCATGCTCGAACGATAAATTTGTACCCGGGATCTGACGAAACTCGGTCTGTTGGAAAATATACAAAGGTTTAGAAATTAGGTGTCAGCTACATACTTTTTTTGTTACTTGGCGCCGAAGCCATTGCCGTCGCGCCACACGTGAGCATTTTTTGTTTCGCGACAAGGTCACTATTGAACTCTACTTTTAGTGCACGAATAGCCATGTATGTGTAATGGAATTTAAAGAGTTGTGAACATTTAGAAAGGCATAGAGACAATATAACTTATCAGGTATTGAATTTTCAGGTCAGGAATTTGCACCAATCTTATGCAAATTTGCGTTGTTAATCCGCCATTTGTAATCCTCTAATTATTTTAAAACAACCAAAATTACATATCGCACCTAGAAGAGATGTTTCCAACAATTTCAGTTACTGAACTTTGGACTTATATTCACCTAAATACCTTTTTCAAATCTGAATCGGCAATTTCCCGATAACTAATTTAAATAATGTCACATGGCCGAGATTTACGTGTCCATAATGGACCAATCGTATACTGGAGGAATCTTATTGACCAATAAAATACTAGAGGAATCTTGGCCGTCTGCACAATTCACGCACGGCATGGGACGTATGAAAAAATGTTTTCCAACGCACGTATCATACGTGCGTTCTACATAAAGGAAATACGCGCGTGTATTGCTGCTTATATTTTCCCCACTCAAAACTGCACCTGATCGGTTAAGAACCAAAGGAAAAGTTCCCCCAGCATTTGATTGGTCAAAGTACTGAAGAAATCACGTTCGGCTAAACTTGGTTTGAAAAGGTTTTTAGAATAGAAGCAGTTGATATGTTACTAACGTTTGCAGGACATCTTGGACATGTGGACATCTAATGACGTCTACCAGTGTACATGGAATACAAAAAGTGAATAGTGAAATTCCTATAGACCTTTTTCAAATCTGAATCGGCAATTTCCGGAAAACTAATTATAATAATATCACATGGCCGAAATTCACGTGTCCATTATGGACCAATCGTATACTGGAGGAAACTTATCGACCAATCAAATGCTAGGGGAATATTTACCGTCTGCCAATTCACGCACGATATGGAACCGAGCGTATTAAAAAAATGCTTTCCAATGCACACATCACTTGTGCGTTATACATGAAGGTAATACGCGCGCGCATTGCTGCTAAGAAAACACAAAACGTTTTTTTATATCATTTTGTGTTTTAAAGTTTATTAATATCAAAATGTGATGATATAAAAACATTATTATAACATTTTTATATAATACTATGCCAAAAATGATTTTATTATATAATATTTATGTTAAAAAAACGTTTTTCAAAGAAATGTTATAAAAAAAATTATGACACCACAAAATAATATTTATAAAAAGATTTTCACAATTTTGAAAAAATGTTTTTATGATGTTTTAAAACATTATTGTGTTTACTGGGTGCTTACACAAATATTCCTAACAAAACTGCAGCTGATTGGTTGGGTAAGAAAGGAAAATTCCCCTAGCCGTCGATTGGTCGAAGTACTGAAGACATCACGCTCGGCTAAAATCGGTTTGAAAAGGTCTAGTGTGCATTGTTAAATACCGAACTGTTCTTGTAACCCCTTTCACTCTCTCCGGGTATAGCATAACGTAACCAAAGACGTAGTTCATTTTGTCTCTTCCATATTCGTGTATATTACACAATAAAATGTTTGTGTTTCTATACGCGATTGGCACACATATTATCATTTCTTGTACATTCAACTCACCAGTTTCCTGATAAGGTTTATAGGTATCGTGAAAACCTATTTATATCAGTTTTTATCACATTGTACCTGGATATAGAAACTTCAAGTGTTGGCATTGCTATAGAGCTAATTGACTTTGTTTGATAAGATGCTTACTACTTTGCCATAATTTCCAATTAAAATCGGCTTCAGTTATACATTTATATTAATAGCACACAATCCATGCACACTGATATAACTGTCTGATATTGGACTCAGTCATTTGAACTCTAATCTCAGCAAAAGCTAATTTTAAGTGGTTATGAAGAGGGTCATACATGCCTGCAAATGCTGGTAGTTGTGTGCAATATATATACAGTAGTTATATTATGGAATTATACCAAAATGAATAAGATATAGAAGCAGGCTGGCAGAAGTGGTCGAGAAAATGTTGAAGTTTTCGTCGATTCTAAGGTGTTCAGCCTGATAGTACCTCAAAAGCAGGGAATTGTTATTATATATTTATTTATATATAAATATATATTATGTGTATGTATGTATGTATGTATGTATGTATGTATGTATGTATGTATGTATGTATGTATATATAGTATATGTATGTATGTATATATATTACATGTATGTATATATGTATGCGCGTGTGCGCGTGTGCGCGTGTGTGTGACATATGTCTTATATGCATCTATAGTAAGGTTTTGTGCACAAGATTAGCAAAATTATGGGCGCAGGAGCATTACCTTATCAGCAAAAGCCAATGTCCAAAATGAATACTAAATTATAGACATGAAAATTTGACATATTCTAAAGATTATGCTGAAGTATATACTTCAGAATTTAAAATAGTAAGACAGCTAATTTGCAACTAGGCTGAGGTTTAATTATATCAATTTGTCTGATAATTATTTCTCTTCGAGTTTCGGCGTAAATTTTTCTTATGCAACACGATTTTCCCTCGTTTTAAGTAGTTATTTGACAGTTTGATTATTTCGCTGACTGAATGATGTCGGCCTTTGATATTGCTTAATGAGAATCTAAAACAACTCATTGTTATAATCACATAAATTACTAAAGTGTTGAGGCTAATGCAAAATGGTTTCACTTTCACATTTATATAAACCTATCAAGCAGATATAAATTGATTATAGTTTGTATAAGTGTATGAGGACCTGTCTCAGTTGAAAAATTATTTTTTCATTGCAAGTGATAACAAATAATATGAGACAAAGAAGTGGTGTGGGTGTTCGTCCTGTGGGGATGTAGGAGGTTAGCAATCCAACACCGCTCAACGTCCAATATGCTGTTGTGATGAATTGAATACAATCCTGACAAGTGTAAGTATTTGGTACAAGTCCTCTGTTGGTGACGAAAAGATACAATCTGTACAGATTAGCAAAAGTTATATAACTTTGAAACTCTCTTTGTATCAATACCTATACCAGGATTTTTTTTTTTTTTTTTGTAGTTTGTAAATGAATTTGAATAGGTATTAAATATTCCATGACACATAGTTTATGTTTACTTCTATTGTAATCCCAAGACCCCTTTACATCCAGTCAACAACGTTTATTGTGGATGAACCAACTTTTTTTGAGAATGTGTTTGCCGCTAACGAGCAATTACAGTGCTGTTTCCCTTTAGTCTTTTTAATCTTCACAACACAAGATGCTCAATTGTAATCATTTGGTAACGTTACATTGTTTAAATTGTGATCTAGTTTATTAGCTGTATTGCAAGGTAGTCATTTAGAGCTTCATCCAATAAAATATTAATTCCTTTCTACTTTCTAATGCAAAGCGCAATAATCATTCTGCCTTTTGGGTGTTGAAAATAACCAAATTGTTATTTTATGAGTTATCAACATTTTTCACAAAATCTGAATGAAATACACAAACAATAAGATAGAGAGCACGGAGCTTTAAAAGTGATGCTTTTGTCATCATGTAAATTAAAGGAAATACATTCTTAATAGAATGAATTTAATAACTTATTGTGTAATATAGTATAAAGTATGTCAGTTTGTAGGTTTAGTCAATAACAGAGCACTATTTATTCGGTATAAGAGGAAGCCAGGTTTAAGACAAACATAAAAATAATACAAACTGAAAATTGATAAACAGTATACAGACCAGTGGAGTGAGAAAAAACAAACAAAAAAACATTGGGGTAGTTTCATCATAAAATAATTTAAATATCTGAATATGTAAGTTTTGAAATAACATTAACCAATTACCTCATTGTGTGTAACCAAAAGTACCCAATACATATCATGCTGTTTTGAGAAGTATCATTTGCTTGTGCTCGTCAGGAAACAACATCTACTTAAAGGAGACATAAAGTCTGACATAATCCTTATTTCATATGATGATATAATTAAAAAGAAAAAATCTTTGACCAAGTTTCATACCTCCTGAAGCAATCAACACATCTTTTTTTGTAATTATGACACACTTTAATGCTACTACTCAATAGTACTGTGGGAGCCGCCATTTTGATTTTTAAAATGCAGATTATGATGTTATCAATCCAACAGGATGTTAGAATGCCTTGTAGTTCTTTATAATCTATGTTAAGTTTTCTAGTTTACGAAAACTTGTTTTTACTTTTGTAGAGGGTCAAGGACTTCTTTGTGGTATACATTAAATTATTAAAACATACTGTGTTAAAACTTTGTGTCACATCTTTTGGAATAAAAAGTTAAATCAAATTTAAAAGATATACATTATAATCCTTATGTTCCTGTTGGGAATTTATGTCATCAAGCACAATATTCTTTATCATATAAAATAATGATTGTATCAGACTTAATGTTTCCAGTAAGACGTTTTCAGTATGAAGAAATAGTAATAATCGATCAATTTAATCTACCTTTACGCTTCTTTGATATTCTTCGCCACTGTTTGACCATCCAAAAGTTTGAATTATTGAAAATCATTTGCTGCAATCTCTGACTCCATCAAGTCAATAGTTTTTGTTGAGAAATACACAAAATGTATTTTAGGCTTCTTATCGAGTTAGGGTTTACGAGCAATCTCCATCGTGTGCCCCAGGCATATTATAATCTATACTGTTTTTTAATCAATAGAAACGCGATAAGTGACATTTATCGATGCTTTCACGGAAGCAAAGCATTCATTATTTATTAATGCAACAGACTTTCACAGGAGTAGAGATATCGCAAATCAGAGGCCAAATATCTCAGTTTACAAAAGATGAAGCCAAGTATAGGAAAGAACGGTTCTGGTTACATATTATGCAGTTATGTAAGCACAGGATCAATTTTGGTAAAACAGCATTTGGCATTTTTTACAGTTATATTGAAGTGTTGTAGATGATTGAATACGGTTAATAAAGAGGCTTATTACGTTATTGTAATTACATAGTTCATGTCAATAGTATTCCGCGGTTTAAAAAAGTCATTCTTTTCTGAAAACAGAGGGATAAACTAAAATTTTTCAACCCTATACCATCCCCAAGACAAAAACAAAATAAAGATATAATTTCCTTAGTGTGTGTCCATCCCAGCCGGTGTCGTTTCCCAGCAAACAAGTGGGAGGTTGGTGAAAATAAAT
Organism: Chiridota heheva; assembly: GCA_020152595.1. NCBI lineage: Eukaryota > Metazoa > Echinodermata > Holothuroidea > Apodida > Chiridotidae > Chiridota > Chiridota heheva. Next base: position 246,770 of record JAIGNY010000676.1, read on the forward strand.
ACCCCCACCCTTCTCCCGGCCCCATCTTTTTTGCCTTGGAAGGTTGCCAATATCCAGCAATCGCGTGGGTGAGGTGAATAGAAAACGAAACTGCGACAAATTATATTCGTCAACAATCTTCACAAAGTTATTCCTAAAATGAATCCTTCTGTAAATATTGTTTGTTGCGGAATCCTAAAAAAGACAGAGAATATGACGCAAAATTTGGTTTGGTTTATTCGTAAGAACGTTGAAGGTTACGGCTGGTTATTCTCTTGCCCCATGGGCATATGTGTCTTCGTCCTTTCAAGTTAATCGAGTTAAAGAAATTAAATGTCATTGCCACGAAAGCTATTTGTTGCCTTTTAGGCATGGCGAGGACATTGATGTGTATGAAGTTCGCTTCGCTTTAGTGGTCGAGGGTAGTCATCTTCTGGACGTAAATCAATTAAAGGGAATGCTACTGAAAGCTGTTGATGTAAATGATTATTTTAATAGTCACACTTGCATGGTAGACAACAGAAGGAAAAGGGCAAGTTGCCAAAACAGAACTGCGAAGAAACTTAGTTTTGATTTTGTTTTGAAACCTTTCTTGAAAATGATGATAATGCATTTAAAGTGTTAGAAGTTAAATCCATTAGAGCCATTAAGCCCATTGGTCCGATGCTTATCCCCGGTTTCCTTGGCGTAAGCAGATGGGTGCACATGACTCTTCCTGGACCCAGTCTATCGTAGATTAATCCCCACCAATGCTGGACCCAGTCTATTGTAGGGTAATCCCCACCAATGCTGGTACTCAAACTGTAAAACGTATGTGTTAAATTGTACAGCTCCATGATATGACTAAATTTCTGTAAATGCAGCTACGTACGTGATTAAAAGTAACAGAATCATAATACAAAACAAAATAAAGTTAATACCCGTTGTAATACACGGATACTAACACTTAAGATAATAAATACCTGTGGAATTGTCGATTGTTAATCGGTGGTGATGGAAATCTTTCATGTAATTGCACAGCCGTAGTTATTACTGGAATTTTGTTCAATTTAGATTATCCCTCTCTACAGATCTTTAATCCAGTTCATAGTTATTAATGATTGATCTAAAGAAGATCATTTCATAATTCTTTCTTACATTATAAAAAGGTAAATAAGGTGATCACTTTCAACATTCCTTTGAAATAATGGCAGAACGTACTTGTTTTGAATAAATGCCATAATCGACTGATTTACAAATAGCTGAGGAGTTCTATTTTGAAAAACTAAGGATATATGAACAAGCATCCATCTTTGAGAAACGAAACAGAATTTTCCGAACTTCGTTGCGTTGTAAAGGTTGTCATGGGCAATGGGTATCGCCTTGAGTCTTGACACGTTTTTCGCAGAAGTATTCAAATCCGGGGCATATGAAGGGCATATGAAGTCCTCCGAAAGCTTGGAAAGAAAACCAAGCTTGGTAAAAGAATAGCTATTCAGAATCAGAGAGAGATAAACACATATAATTGTTCACGTATTTCAGCCTGCAGTGTTGATGTCGGTGAATTGGATTTTCTTGTAATTATAAAACTTTAATGGGAGGCCTTAGCAAAAGTGTTTGGCTGAAGAACCAAAGTAAAGAATAATAAGTGTTAAAATTAAAACCATGCAATACAAATATATAATGCTGTGCATTTGGGAAATGCCCAAATATGTATCTGACGATTTATAAGAAAACATTTGATTTGGGGTTTGGGTGATGAGCCTAGGCAAAGTTTCTTACGAGCGGGGATTTGTACTCGTAAGCAGTTTTACTCGCGAGTAGTGAGTTTACTCACAAGCAGTGATATATTTACTCTGAGCAGTGATATTTACTCGTGAACAGTGATATTTACTCGTGAGCATTTTTGACGCACGAGCAGTGATATTTACTCGTGAGCAGTTTAACTCGTGAGGAGGTGTAAGAGTTGTACCCAAGAGTCAAATAGATATTAGTTGTTATTTTATTCATCCGTTAGCATGATACATAGTAGTGCAGTATAACAGTCCGGGAGCAACCCGAAAAATTGGGTACTTTGAAATACCCAGAAAATTGGGTACTTTTATGTTTTACGTCATCGCATAAGTACACATTAGACCAGCCCACACTAAACGTATGGGGTATCTCAGTCTCCGCTCCGGATTGTCCAAAATTTCACTAGATATCCTGAAATTTTGGGGACGGACAGTAAATTTATATTCAAAACTTTTTGCCGCTGCTTTTTGAAATTTATCGTCACCTTTTTGAGAAAATCAATCAAACAGATAGTTTTTCGGGTTGCTTCCGGACTGTATAACCAGAATAAAAGTTCTGTAGATTTGATCCTGTGTCTTGGTGTTTTATTATTGACCAGTGTGTTCGTGCATGCATGTTGTAACCCATATATGATTTTCCTCGCCCAGTCGGATTATCCCTTCCCTGCAGTCAGTTACCGGTAACAAAATATTTCACCCACCAAACACTTTCGTCTGTAAAAAGTCAGCTCATCAAAATTTTGCAGAGATACTGAAATATGTCCACAAAATTCCTTGATGAAATAACCAAGGAATTCAAGGAATTTTACTGTTACAATTATCACTCTCTGGCAGTCTATCAATCGGAGCAAAATTAACCAAAACATACTTTTTTTTGATCAAGGATGGTCCACCATCGAACGTCAATTCTTATCAGATTTGATGCTTTTCCCGAAGCAAAGTGCGTGAAAACATTTGACGATGAACAGAAGAAAGAAACATTTTCCACACAAGCGGTAGGCGTAGATCTAACGATAAGATTCTCTGGCAGTTAATTGTCTTTTGCACACTTTCGAATTTCGCAAACTACTCGAAATATTTTAAATGATAAATGCAAAGTAAACTAACATCTAGGAAACATTTTGAAGAAAAATGAAAACAAAATTTGTTTCATGCTATTAATTTAACAAGGAAGCTTACACGATTCTTATATGGGTTTAGTCAGTTAGTCTAGCAGTTATATACTTTTTAAAATCTGAATCGGCAATTTTCGAAAACTCATTTAAATAATGTCACATGGCTGAGATTCATGTGTCAAAAATGAACCAATTGTATAAGGGGCGGAGGGTCCTATCGACCCATCCAAATACTGGGGAATTTTGCCGTCTGCACAATTCACGCACGGTTTAGGACCAAGCGGTTGAAAAAATGTTTTCAAGCGCACGTATCATACGTGCGTTACACATGAAGGAAATACGCTGTAGTATTGCTGCTTGCAATTTTTCCTCAAAACTGCACCTGATTGGTTGAGAAACAAAGGAAAATTTCTGCAGCATTTGATTGGTCGAAGTACTGAAGAAATCACGTTGGGCTAAACTTGGTTTAAAAAGGTCTATACTCAGGTTTGTTGCAGCTGCACTGTTCGTATAATGCATCACGCGTCCCACCACGTGTAGATAAACTTCAAATGATTGTAGAAGCTTTTACAAGCATTGGAAACTTTAAAAATGTGACAATTGATAATACAAAACGATGATACAAAGCCATATACAAAAACAAGAGTACTGACAAGAAAAGTGTGGCTAGATATTTTAAAAAACAAACTCTCGTTTTTGGTCTGAAAATTTCTACATCTAAACTTCTGTTCAACCTGTGATGTTATAAGTGGATATTATACAGTTGTGTATATGTTACTCTGGTATTGCTGAGTACTTGTGACTTTAATTCTTGACCAAAAACTGGTGCAAGCTCTCCAAGACCCTAAAATGCTAAAGCAAGGAATATTTAGTAATCCCTAAAATAAAGGTTTCTTCCGGAGGCTGTCATATATGAGGTTAATTAACCCATAGAGCTATTATCTAAAATAGTTCCATAATTAACCACAATAGATCATTTATTAGTTTCACGTTTTATTTATTATCTTCAGTGCATCTGGCATGTGCCGTATGAGACGTGCAACCAGTTCAGGTTTAAAAGGTTTGTGCAAGAAATGTTTACACCAGCCTTCAAACGTGCAATATCTTTTCCCGAAGGCTTGTTTATTTAATGTTGTTAATCACATACACACAATCCTTCAAAAACGAACAATGAATTTTGCAGCACTCCATACCTACCTTCATGTTGGAATTACTTGAGTACTTCCTAGAAAAATGATACTTCCTTATAAACAAGGAAGTTTGAACAGAATAGACAACAGGTTCATTTGGAAGTAATGTACAGTAATATAAAATAATAGTTACACTGTTTACATTGCCTATATAAGATCTGTGTACCAGCAAATATATGCAATGGTAAAAATTATAAACTGATGGTCATTTGTCTAATTAAATAAAATGCTATTATGAAAGATTGTAAAAGTCGATGACCATTGAATTTGATTGACAGACTATTGCGAAAGGATTTGGAAGCGTGTTATGGTTATGAATGTTATCTATGATTAAAGATGCGTATTTTATAATTTATGTTGAATAATACAAACCCACGCTACTCCTTGTGAACGATAGAAACGGTTATACTTAAAAATCTAGGAAAGTACACAAAGATTAAATAAATTTGGCGTTATTACAAAAATAAATATGGTTTCATTCTTGTTTTCATCTTTTCATAATGCGTATGGCACTATGAGCTTAACTACATAATTTCAAAAACTATTCTTTTCATTTATTATGAAATTATTTGCATATTAATTAGACCACTGTAAGTACAGTATGGGTGCTGCTAATTTAACATTTTTAGTAAAAGTAACAGGTATGTCTCAGTTTTAAATTATATGACTTGCACAATTAATAGCAAGCAAAACAATAGTTTCCAAACTTTGCCAATTGAATTGAATTTACACATGAGTAAATCTCGGGAGCCAACACAAATATAAACCATCTGGAAATCTGGAATTATGGGTTGGAAATAGAGGGAGATTCTTCAGTGGTAATTCCAATCTTTAAATCGATCTTTATGACAAATTTACAAGTTTTGTGTCAAATCGGTATCATGGTCCATGAAAACAGTCTCAGCCAGATACTCTCAAAATCATGAAAATATTATCAACAGATCAATTCCCATCGAAATAAGTTAAATGAAATAATTGTACTATTATTTCAATTTTAGGCGTACCTTTTTCCAAACATGCAGATGTTGATATAATTAGTGTGTCAGTTTCATATCTCACTTTTATACATTTTACAGTCTTATATGTAATCAACTGCGTGTTAAAGGATTATTCCCATGGAATTTCATTTTTATGTATCTGATGGAGAAAAATTTAAGAAACAGATTGGCATAAAAACCATGTTGATATCTCATTCCTAAAAGTTATTGAGCTTTAAAGTCTTCGTCATCATTATGATGTCATCACAACATTTCCTGTACTAATCTTTATGTATTTATTAAAAAATGTATTACTTAAAAATTAATCGCCAATTTTTCATAATTCAAATATAAGTTACAAAAACGGATGGGAAAACATTATTATTTTTGTAAATTTTATTCTACACTACTCTTAATCATTTTTAAGGAAAAAAATGTTCCTAATTATTTAAAGAATATGGGAGAAAATTTCAAAGAAATACATAAAGAATAATACAGAAGTGTTGCGATATCAACATAATGATTACTTAGACTTAGACCAACAACATTGAACATCGACAATTCTGTTGTCATAATCTTTGAAAGCCACCCCTGTCAAACAACCAATTGTTAAGATGTTAATTCCGCTTTTGGTACAATTATTTTCGAAATTGAAGCGTTGCTTCTGTTTAAAAAAATATAGTTTCTATGCATGGTTGTAGAGGGTGCACAAAATGTTACCAAAAATGATCAATGGAAAACGTTTGGTAAATTTGGTCCTACATGTGATGAAACAGTTTAGGATCGTATATTAAGATTGTCAACTTGATGAATAGCGCACGTCATCATTGTTTAAATAGTTCTTACACCGAGCAACTTTATGTCTATGTGACGGAGCATCAAAGTCCTACTTTGTTTCTGAGATGCAGCTGATTGCGTTTCTAAGGATCATTTCTATCTGCGAAATTTATGACAAAGTCGTGGAAAACTTTTATCAAATTATATCTCATTAAAATGTTGATTGGGAAAATGATCAAGTTTAAGAAATTTCTAATCTGATACAGCTGCGTTCCATCAAACTATGGCGGAAGAGATAAACAATGACATAGATTTACATAAAGAATAGGAGCTATTCAACTCATACAATCACAAATTTGCATATTCTATTAGGCCAGAAAATTAAAACGCTGTAAAATGTTAATTTTGGGTGAAATGATATTTATGTTGTTCAGATAGATACTCAAATAATCCACTGATCTAGCTAATCAACTAATGTTGCCCGTAGGTCCAACTGGAATAGATTTATGAAGATTCATAACTCCAAATTTAATTTGAATCATTAAATAATGACAAGATTTACGCACAAAATTCGATAGTTTTGGAGCTAATGACACAACAAATTTGTATATTTTCCTAGTTTTGTTTTAGGCCTGAACACTGTAAAAGCTTCTCATATGACTAAAGTGAATTTGCAACCATTTTAATTGTTGTTGTTAAGAACTTCATCCAATTAATATTGGCTAAAGGTATTGCTAGTACTTTAACAAAAAAATTACAATATTACTATTGTGCGTATAATGTCTTCTTTACTTCACACATATATCTGAAGATTTTTGATTAAAATATATTTGTGTATTTCGTATGTAACCAAATCTCAGTGTTGGCCCCATAGAATAGCTCCAAATCAGCAGGTTCATATTACTGTATGATGTCAAGAGTTTCGTGATGTCAATTTTGCCTTGTTTGTTTTTTAATCGTTCCGCGTACGCTAAAAGACTTTCAACCTTAACAAATCATAAATTTTGCAAGAGAATAGTAAGATTTTAGAATGCTAATTGAGATAACATTCGCATTCAGACGTAAAAATATATACTTTTAACTGATAGAGGCAACCCTTCGCAGGTGCCTCTGTGGTTGAACAAATATAATACAACCCAACTGGTCGAAATATTGACACAATCACCGACGAACGAATCAACTGATTTATCACCGCCGCAGAGGTGACATAGTATGTGTCGGATTTGTTGATGATGGGCGACGCAAATTTTTTGAGCCGACATTCATTCTTTGAAATACATATTTGTATTTCGTGCTTATACAATAATCCTCATGTTTGGCTCAATTGAATAGCTTCGAATCAGCAGGTTTTTGCGACTGTGAGGTCAAGAGTTTTCGTTGAGTCAATTTTCAAGTCCATAATCCTATTTGCTTTTAATCGTCCCGCATACGTTAGCAGAATTTCACCCTCTAATGAATTCTGATCTGGAGAAGGGAATTTTCATTCAAACGGAAATTAATACATTACAAGCATTTCTTCGGGGGTGTCGCTGAGGTTCATTTTGCTCGCTCAAAGCCATATTCTATGAAACTAAATGAAACTCCTTTAGAATAAATAAAGGTTCATCTGCAAAAGAAAGCGATATTTACCAAAATGCGGTTAGTGTTTTAAACAATGAGTTTTGATAATTCTTATTTACTTTTTCTTTTTCATTTATATTTGCAGGAATGATATAGTCGCATTAGGTTAAGTGTTTTATAGATACTGCGCCATATGAATTTTATGGAATTGATCTGATCGAATCTACATCTATACTGTAATATCGTGTGTGGGTATTTATAAATCTTTAAAAAATACTCAAAATATCCTCATTTGATGTAATCATCCAAACGTTTATACAGCTATGAACTGTTCAAGGAACAAGATCATTAAAACGTTATACAGTTATAAGTCAGTAAGTCAACTTTCTGATAATTAGATATCTCCAAATTCTTTCTGTATATACTTCCTATTACCTGATTAAAGTAAATTAACCTTTTGCTTATGAATTTTACTGATCTTATTATCCTATGAACAGATAAAGGTCTTACTGTATTTTCTTTCTTTGTCAATCGGCATATGCATCGTATTGGTATCTTATCGCGAATGATCTAGAAAATGTCATATGTTAGTCTTTCTTCCTAACGCTAACTGTAACATGAGTTTTGATCACTAATGAATCAAGAATTCTCATCATTCCGTTAATGCTACTGGCGTATTCTTCTTACAAGCAAGTATTGATTCAACCCAACTCCAAGTGACATACGATGCTCCTGTCGTTTTGAGCATTTTACGAAAATAACAAAAGTGACAAACTCTGCTCTTGAAAACCACTTGGGAAGAAATTTACGAGCAGCTGCTTCACAATCCCACGCATTTCATTACAGCATAAAAGTCATTGTTGAAAAACATGCATCTTTCTTATACAATCTATACAATCTCATATCGAATTATAATTTTAACCGCGTGAATCATAAATTCATATAACGGTTATGAGTTTAAAGTACAGGTGTTTACCAAATCTATGCAAAAAATGTGACAACAAAGGGTTGTCGACATTTAAGTTAATTAACATTGTATTCCTTTTTCTAAATTCGTGTATTTATAAATGATGAATGCCTGAATTTATAATGATCTAGGAGAATATCTTTTTGTCGGCAAAGGTGGCATCGTCCGAAAATACGGGATGAGATATACATACGATGCCAATCAATGTACTGTTTTACTGCCTGGCTGTAAAAAGGTGATGGGCTGCACAAGCAGATAGTCATGACAATGTGGCATTTTCTATGAGTAGGCCTATACATCGTCCCTGTTTTGACATAGTGGCGAATGTGCAAAAGTAGTTTTTTTTTTTTTGGACATAGTAACGAATATGCAATTAACAAAGTTTAATTGCAAATTACCTTTATCAAAAAGTATCTGTTTCGTATCTTTGTTTCATTTATTAATTACTTACAGTTTAAACAATTTATTAGTTATAGAAAACGAGGAAAATAAACCAATAAATGACAGTAATATGCGTTAAAAGACATTCGTTACTTTGTCAAAACGAAAAAGAAAAAAAACGCTTATCTTGTCGATCCTACATTCGCCACTCTGTCAAAACAGGGATATTGCTTCATAGCTGTGTTATATGTTCCCAAGAATCCTAACAAATGTATTTCTTTGAGCCAATCACCATGAACTTGGACATAGTTATCAATGTGAAAAGTTGTTGAAGGCAATCATGACGGCATGCAGTCAGTGAACCTATATATTATGAACATTTCATAGATATATTAAAGCTGCGCTTATACTTTTTTCCAAATTTGTTCTATTTATTTGAAGTGGGTTTAAGACATTCATTTTCTATTAACAGATTAAGAATGGTCTCAGTGGTCATTGGAACTTTGTTTCTGCATGAGCGTTGGACCGCAGAACTTTGTTGCCGAAAAAAAAACACAGCTGCCAAGGCAGTCTGATACATGTTCTTTAAACCGGGACATATAATCTTAAGTTTTCTTAAGCATCAATGACTAAATAACATGTTGGTCTCTATGTCATAATAGTGTTAATAGTTCATTTCATTTTGTTATGACAATATTCTCAGCTATCCTAAAAACGTTTCGCAGAAGAGGTTTTATCAATCGTTGTAATTGATTATATTTGCATTGTCAATTGACTTTAATGCTTTGTTGGTTTTCACTTAAAAAGACAATTCCTCAGGCACTCACTTATTACTCCTTTTTTCCCTCTCAGACTACGGCACGATTCGTCACAATTGCAACTAACCTCTATGCTTTGGCGCAATACTGATTGATAAACGTATCTAATGAATCGTGATTCGTATGTAGACAACGAGTGAAATAAATCACAATACATTATCTTGCCGTGTTTAATCAGTATATAAAGTTCTTTCGAGAGCAGTCGTATGTTTAATAGCAACAGGTTTGATTTAATCATTGATTTCAATTCTATTCTGGGTCACCGAGATACAATACCATTTTTCGAAGATCAATCATCAGGGTCATTGAATAGGGTGTGTCTGGCTGAAGTTTTTGAAGTAGAATTCTGGACCACCCTGCAGTAGCCAGATCAGATGCAGACAATCCACTCCAACTTTTCAGGCCATCCATCCACCTGGCACGAGGGCGCCCAGCATATCTTTTGGTACCAGAGGGAAGGCCTGACATCATGGGGGCAAGGCCTTTACGTACACAATGTCCATGCCACTTAGCTTGTTGCTCCAGGATTATGTCAGATGAAAAAAGCCATCTACTTCCAATCAGATGTTGTAGGTCGTCATTGGAAATTTTGTCAGACCATGTAAGTCCAAGCAGGCGCCGCCAGATAGTTCTACCAAATGCATCAAGAGCTGCCAGGTCATTTTTCTTCATTGTCCAGGTTGATGCACCATATGTAAGTCTGGCCATGACAAGGGACTTAATGAGGAGCATCTTCACCTCTAAGTCAATGTGAGTGGATTTTATGTAAGTACACTGGTTAATTGCTACGATATGCAGATGATATTGCACTCCTGGCACTAAGTGCTAACGATGCAGAAATCCAGCTACAGTCGCTTGGTGTCATTGCTTCGCAATATGGTCTCCAACTACACCCTGATAAAACTGAGTACATGGTAATACAGCCCACACTGGATAACCTTTCAATTTCATACAATGGTACTGCTATCAAACGTGTCACTTCATTCCGCTACCTTGGCTCAGTCCTGTCCTACAACACTGATGATTCTGTAGAAATACGAAGCCGCATTTCGAAGATGGTAGTAGATAAACTATCATCGAACAACACTGCATGTCTTATGCAATTTCCTTCAGCCGCAACAATATTTCGCTTCCATCTATTTGTTGTCCCGAGTGAAATGTTCTTAATATTGTTCGTTATTTCGGTTTCGTATGTGATTTTGCGATATACGATTTGTCACATTTCAAAATATTAGACAATTCGTTTTATTTTAGTTCTTAAACAATTACCCACGATCTTATTAAAATTCCATATTATGTAATTGTTAACTTTGGGCAGCTGGGTCAACACAACAGCAAAAATGAGAGCAAATTTAGTGTGCTGCATTCTGAATTGCTGAAATGTAGTTTAATGATTAACGAAGAACACATACTGACATATTCTACAACTCAAGGCTGCATGAAATATTGTAATATTCTTTCAAGGTTATTTTAGCAATACCTTGGCTGTATGTGTGTACGTATTTACAATTTCGTACGTTCTATCTTGTTGGAATGAACGGAAGGCAAACAGGCAGACAAAGGTGGATGTTTTGAGCTGTCAATTTATGAAGACATATGGCATCGACAAAGGTACTGTCTATGGCAGATATTAAAGGTTCCAAGTGATTCGAGCAACCACTGGGCTGCTCGATGTCAGTTATAACTTTACTCTCCCATTTATTTGATAATAGTGGATGACTTGTGCCCTTCTTATACTTCAAGATCAGAAAGCTAAACTGCAATCGCAGTCAAGGATATTCTTCTTCGTCTATTGATTTGTAACAAAGAACAGTTTTAAGCTTTTCCATAGAAGGGACATTACACAACCTGTGACCTACTTCTTTAATAAAACTTCAAAGTGGATAAAACTATACAAGATAACTCATGCATAAGTAGATGGTTTGAATTTAATTCAGAGAATCGACGCATTGCTTCGATTTTTGAAGGAAATTTTACACTTAAAAGTATTTATTCCTTGAGGTGTAAGAGTGTTCAACAAACTTCAGTGCTCAGAGCTTGTAATTACGTCTCATATACAGATATAGGGATATGCGTGTTTGTCATCGGTTGTTCGGTGTACGGCCAGACGGCTGTATGAAGTATTGAAATAAGTATGATCCAAGTAAGAAATTTTGTCTTCCAATCTAGTCGCGTCATTATGAATTCATTATCTGTTATTTGAAGTGTTCTTATATCATATGTATGCAGGGTAACGCCCTCGATGGATTTGAATATATCTTATATTTGTTGTTATTAGATGTAATAGATATAATTAATTAAATCAGTAAAAACGTATGTCTTTAGTTGCAGCAAAGACTTATGTGACATCGTGACTGTCATCTACAGCTGTGCAGTTGCATGCCACCATTCAATTCATGTTTTGATGATTCTAAGTTCTGAAATGCCCACATTTCAGTTTATGAAATGCTAAATTCCTAAGCGATGGCCAGGTACCCCGGAATATAAGAATTGTGATTCGGGCGAAAAAAAATTCATCAACGTAATCTGCCATGTCTGCCGGTAGTTTGCAATTTAAGTTATATAATATAACGAAAACCGGGCAATATTTCGCAAGAATATGAACATATTCGGCAGTTCGGGCAAAATAATTTTGGTCCCTTAGAAAATTTCGAACCCTTAATTTTTGTCCTTGAAACTTTTCAAAGGCTGAATCTGAAGCAGAATAGGAATATAATTTCTTCTACCAGTATACTTAAAGAGGCGGTGTCGTCTCAGAAGAAATCGCAATGACGTTAGTAAGTACATGCCATATAGTTACACACGTCATCAACGTATTACATAAGAAGCGTATATTGTACAGTGTGTGTATGGAGATTTGGTACATACACGTTGTATGTACAGTGTGTGACATAACACGGCCGAGTTAAACAGAGCTGTACAAATTCGTCGTTATTTTGATAATGGAGCTATTAACTTAAATTAACTCTGTTGATAACTATGATGTTTTAATGAGCGAAAAAGACAACAGAAAAATTTCTGCCTTGACGTTTGGAATAAATGCAACTCACTCGAAGCGGGCTCGATGCCATTCGGCCATATCATCGCTGAGTCAGTAGATGTTGCCGTATTACTAATATAGTTCGAAATATGATCAAAAGTGGTGCGTTTTGCTATTGGATGAAATTTTAACCAATTAGAAAATTAGGACTGGATGTCCTCTTGCCGATATCGCACCTTCAATGTATCAAAGATTTGATCAGCTGAAATTTGTAAATTAATATCAAATTAAAGAAAAATTGCAGATGTTTCTACTCAGAATGTTACTTTCCTCCACATCAGAATAGATTTATTATGTGTCACAAGTCAAAAACATGCTTATTATATGAGGAGTTAATGTTGAAAATGTTTTTATCTGCTAGTTTGCTTGCAATTCGATGCTAGTCATAGTAAATCTTTAGTACAATCAGACGGTATGTCACACACCAGAGTTAGGTAATTAATTGTAGATACATTTGCATAATCATTTAATCTCTTCCCCTGAAATGGTTGAAGAAATTTGTGAATATTAAATGAAATGATAACTGTTATACAGCTTTCTTCTTAATCTTATTAAAGAATTTTTCGCAAAATATAAATTTGAAAGGCTGGTAAATTCTTTAACGCGATTACCTTTTATTGCTTAAACAGCTTCTATTTTCAAAGTGGATTTCTATTGTCAAAATGGACTGGAGTAAAGCCTTCCCATTACCGTTATACTCCATTTTTGGTACTTAATACAATTTGTATCTGAATAGCAAACAAAATTTAGTAAGCTATTCTAGTACAGAAGTTTTTTTTAAATACCAAAAAGGAGTATAATGGCAATGTGAAGACTTTATCCCAGTCCATTTTGACAATAGAAATCTATTTTGAAAATAAAAGCTGTTCTTAGCATAAATATACGAGATTTGTGTCAGAAATCTTTTTGCATGAGTGACGCAAGTATATTGATGAACGTGTTGTGGCATTTAGTCAGATGTATTATTGTTTGTGTATCCAAAATTAGTTTGAACGCAATTACAGATCCATGATTCATTTACAGGTCCGGTTACAGATCCATAAAGTACGTTTTTCTTCTTTTCCAATTACAAGGTGATAACTATTTAGCAATTAAAAGTTTTCCACTAGCTAACTACAATTGTTGAAGTATCACTGTGTTGTACTTTTGCCCCCCTTTTTGCCAGTTTGTGAGTTTTTGACATTTCTCTTTTAATTGAGTTTTATGGATTGAAGTTTAATAAAATAATGTTGTGAACTTAATCGACCTAAGAGTGCCTATAGAATTCGATGTATTTTGCTTAAGCTTGCATAAGCTTAAAGTACTGAAGTAGCACGCGGTTTTGTGGTTTGTCACTAAAAGATATCGCGCGCTTGACAGTCGTTCCAGCGTACGCTTACATTCAAGCGTTCATGTTCAGCAGTTCAAAAGCCCAACTGTCATTACAAACTTGAATCAAAAGCTTCTAACATGACATGCGATCGATGTTGTCAAAGTTGGATCTTTAAAATTTGGATGTTGATATCCGAGAGACCACCGTTTCGTCAGTGGAGATTGTTCGGTTATTTAATACAGGGATTCCAGTACTCTTGACACACAATAGATTATAGGCTATTTTATATAGCCTTGCAGACTTACAGTGTCTATTAGTAGCAAGACAACTGTAGTTTGGGAGCAATAACAAATCCTAGTACGTCATTCAAATTCATTTTTCTGTAATATTTCCACAATCCTTTCCGTAAGGCACCGTGCTCTCGTTGTACATGTTAATTTATTTTCTACAATATCAGCATTCAGTTGTGTGATATATAACAGTCTGGTAGCATGCCTATTAATGGGAACCTAAATGTTCCTATTAATGGGAACGTTTTGCTACATGGAAGCCGCCATTTTGTGATATTTCCCATGATCCTTTGCTATCCTAACATTAAAGCCTCATTCAATGTTACATTTTTCAAATTTGAAATACGTCCGGGAAAAATATCTTCGTTGGGGGAAACTTAAAACATAGCAAAATACCTCTATTACTGTCATGGCTGCAACTTTTCCACTCCCATCAATGTTCACCACGCCGTTTTCGAAATATTACATAAAATAGACAATAGAGCTAGGCTTTTAGGCGCGAGACGGCCATTTTTAAAATTCAAATGTTTTTTAACACAATGATTTTTAATATTTTAAGTACATAAATTATAAACTATGACATTTTATCGCAACATCTGAACAATGTGGCCACATGACTTCAATAGTCTCGTGTGTTATAAATGTTCCTATTAATATGCATGCTTCCGTACTGTATAAAATTACTACTTATTTCATACTTCGAGAAAAAGAAAACGGAATCAATCATGACTGAAGAAGAATTTGGTTTATATTTAACAGGTTGCCTCAATGACGCACGTCTCCACTTGAAAAACGCAGCGAAGAGCGTATACAATTACTTCGGCAATCGAAATATTATGCAAATTTCGAACTTTCAAGATAATACTTAATGAGAAACAGGCATATAGACAGAACAACATATCGACAGTGAAACTGGTTACGATTTGAAACAAACAATTGTATTTTTAACAGTTTTAGAAATCAGAAAATCCATCAGACTGTCTGAAGGCTATGATATGAACTGATAGTGTGTTTTACACTAAGTTAATTAGTTCAGTGATCATACACTGTATAATCACTGTATGATCACTTTACCTTGAATTGTAGAGGACAAAAAGACAAACAAAACCGTAATAGAATAAAGAAACTACTTTGCTATATTCTTTCGTTCACGAGATATCCATAGAGGTATTTCACGATCACGTGACTTTTGTTTTGGCAGTCAAATCATGGCAAATTAACACGCAGATGTATAGGGGAAAGAATAAAATTTCATGATAAAAGACAACAGGGGAAAACATAATTTAATTTCATCACACAATGATACATAAATGATACAGGATAACTGTAGGTTTTGTTTAAAATGACCAAAAGTATAATTACTCGAATGATTGTAAAGAAAATACAGTTATTTCTTATAGGAGCAAACAACAGTAATTCACGAAAAACTGCCCTTCAAGATTTCAAGTTAGCGTGCGTGCGTGAACAGTGCAGTCCACGCTCCCGATAAGAAGATCTCCCGATTGGGAGATCAAGACATGCGCAGTGATCATGATTTAAATTGTTGCTAATAAGTTCAGCCGTTAATTTCTTTTTACTTGTTAAATTATATAATTCTAAAGTCGTATACTTTGGAAATGATATTAGAATTAATATTTGTGAATAATTTGAGCGTTTGCTGGTGAATGAAATGTTAAAATCTGCCCTTAAAAAAATATTGAATTATTTTTTTTTAAATTACAAATTTCCTGGTAAAATTCAAACTTGCGCTAGTGAAAATGGAGAAAATAATTTTATCGGTCTGTTACACCAATCAAATTGGAATATTTCGCATGCATTTTACCTACCTTTGGCTTAAACCTATTTTACCGTTATGTATTTCTTTAGAGAGATTTGAATTTGGAAAGATCCATTGTGGGCTATAATGACAAGAAATCTCCCGATTGGGAGATTTCTTAATCGGGAGCGTGAACCGGGCTGATGTATATGTATATATGTTTATTGTAAAAACATCATTGTACACAAATTCCATTTAAGGTATAGTATATAGAACCGTTCAATTTGAGAAAATGACAATATGATATTATATATGACACTGCAGTTTCAATTCGGAGAATAAACATAATTGTATATTCAGTGAAACTTCAACGCAATAAAGACTCAAATTTCCGTAAATCCAATTATTTGATTTAAGGCCTAGCGATTTGTGTGGACGGCTGGTATATTTTGGTATGACATAGCGCCTGGGAAGGATATACCTTGCAGCCTTAGGAAGTATGACATAGCGCCTGGGAAGGATATACCTTGCAGCCTTAGGAAGTGCTACATAGCTCAAGTAGCGAATTTTATCATAAACATTTAATTACAATTTCTAGTGGTTATCAATAAATGCGTGAAATTGCCGATAATTACATTTTACCAACTTTCTGTTCACTTACTCAGTAAGATATAAGTCGTTAAATTTCTATTTTTTTTTCCAAATTTTCTATCATAAAATCTTTCAACGCTTTAAATTTATTACAATTCAATCAATTAATCCTGACAAATTTAGACCCGTAACACTGGCTACAAAAAGTAACACTAAAACAATGCGTATTCTTTTCGCAGATTTCCCAAACTACTATTCTCTTTTTTAAACAACAGTAGTTTATTTATATAGTAATGGACATCTGGACATAATGGATTGATATAGTAATGGACATCTGGACATAATGGATTTATATATTAATGGACAACTGGACATAATGGATTTATAAAGGACATTATGGAAAGTTACTCAGATTACATATTCATTTTAATTCCGATAATAATATACTAAACGGTTTGCCGAGGTATGCAACAAAAAATTAATATCTATATATTGACAAGTAAAACCTAGCCGTTGTCTATCTTTCGATAAAAAACTTACCGATAAACATATATGTAATTCATCATTATGCAGCGGAAATTCAATTGTATTTAGAATATCGATAAGCGTAGCATCACCACAAATAGATGTTATTTCCTTACCTGTTTCATCAGTAGATATACCTCTTCACTTAAGATACTTACAGATTTCTTCAAATATGGGCTTTTGTTTTAGCATTTTACTTCTGATAATATTTCACAAAGAACACACGTAATTTAGGATTATCGTTTCTATGGTAACAGATAAAAACTACTTAATCTAAGTGTATTACTTGTAATAACATGAATCGAGATGCCAAATCTACTTAGCGTTTTTTTAAATATTTTTTTTAAGCATTATGTTTTTTTTGCATTTCGACAAACAACTCCAGATATTGGAAAGTTGTATTCAGGAGATAAAGCTCCTTGGTGTGAAGGACAAAATCAACAACAAAACACACAAAGAACCCAGAAACTGAAAAGCACACTTATTTACAAATAAACATTACGCTATTCGTGACAGGTTAAGTTTATTATAAAGAAATTTCAAAGTAAAGTCTGATTTGTGTAATGAATCTATCCGGTTATAGTTGATGTAAATGATCGCCATTTTGCGGTATTTGTTAAATCAGTTTTGTATTATCCCGCGAAATAACATGTTTCATCATAACACGGCAACTTATTTGATATAGATCTGTTGAGCTACAAAGTCATTGACCTTCTAGTTTTAAATGCAAACGGGCAAAGTGACAAGCAGGTTTCCAGAAACGTTTCCAGTAATAAAAACAGA
Organism: Chiridota heheva; assembly: GCA_020152595.1. Lineage (NCBI taxonomy): Eukaryota > Metazoa > Echinodermata > Holothuroidea > Apodida > Chiridotidae > Chiridota > Chiridota heheva. Next base: position 264,603 of record JAIGNY010000676.1, read on the forward strand.
CCGACAGAAATCAATTTGAAAATCATCTGCCATACCTTTCAAAAGACACACACATACACTTCCCACCCCAAATTGCATCTTTTTCATGGTGATTTTTGTGCATCTAAGCGTAATACCCCCATCCTTCCCTCCCACTTTTGACTTTGCCCCACTTTCTGTAGGCAAATCCCGCGCATGTGTGATGTCATGTATTGCTCTTCGTTTTCTGATATAGATCCAATATTTGTCAACATTAAGCAGTTAAGTAAGTTTTAATTAGAGTTCTGATTGGCCCCCAAAAGTTCGACAGGAAGGTATTCTTGAATTTCCCGTACTATTATAGGCGTAGGAACCGGAGGCACGTGCCCCCAATGTTGCAGTGACCTACATGGTGCCCCCTCAACTAAGTCATTTTTTTACTATTGAACTAGTGTTGTAGCATATCTTTGTGCCACTCCCTCCACCTCCCCCCTCCAGCCCCCCCCCCCCCTTCCCCTTCTTCCATGAAGAACATGTTCCTACGCCTATGCGTACCATCATATGAAGAACACGATGTATAGAATTAGGCCTACAAAATAGTTTGACCTTGATCGGCAGTAATCAGGTTATTCGGAAACGAAATTGAACATAAAATACAGAACGAATTATTTGCTGGATTAGCGCTGTAGATATAGCGATGATGTTTTTCAAATGAAATGTCTATTTTCATCATGCTTAATCCACCGAAAATTTCCATTTGATGTAGTATGATTACGAAAAGCCCGCAGAATGCCCCATGTGCTTAATTCAAACAAAGATGGAGACTTACTTTCATGAGATAAGTTAAAATCACGTTTCAGTTCATCGAATATTGAAATTTGAACATTTTCAAGCACATAATTGCACAATCCACAACTCATGTTTGTTGTAGGAAACCTTTGAAATGAAGAATTAATCAAGTAGAAAGTAATAATATCTGAAAAGTATGCCTTTTTGCAAAATTTCTTGGAAGAGTAATAGCGGCGTGTTGGATGTTGAAATTATTATATTTTTCACAGAATGATGAATATTTAAGATGATTACGATTACGTATTAAAAAGAAGTCATATAGAGATTGTATTCGTCTTTTAGTCTAAAATATTGAATGTTTTGACAGAACTGGATTGGGAAAAGTAAGAAGATTGATGAGGTGATCATTTTCATGGTACAAGTTCGTCGATTGTGAGAAATTGCTCTGATATCCTCCACCATCTTGATGAAAATGATCAATATCAAAGTTTACTGACAGACTGGCAGACTGGTCAAGCGGTCAAATAGGTTCATCTTATATGAAAAAGATTAAGAAAGGAACAAAATGTAAACGGAAGTATTCGCAAATCTCAAGCCATTAAGGCGATTTATAGTTCTTTAAGATTACATAGAAAAGACTGAAATCATACTAGAAGTGACATCACAAAATTACATTTCTTAACAGTGTGTATTTTACTCAAACATTTTACTTTCTGACATTGCATATGCTTTAAAAACACCCATATATTCACGGTAAAGTAACTGTGATGTATCATCTGATAAAACAAAACAAGTTGAAATTAATTTCGATAACACGCCTTGGCGACAATTATAGATGAATCATGAGGACTGATGAGTCATGAGGACTGATGAATCATGAGGACTGATGAATCAAGAGGTCTGATGGTGAGCACTGATTACTCATGAGGACTGATGAATTAGGAGTACTGATCAATTACGAGGACTGATAAATCAGGAGGCCTGATGAATGATGACGACTGATGATTCAGGATGACTGATGAATTGGAAGGACTAATGAATCATGAGGACTGGTGAATTACGAGATTGATGAATCATGAGGACTGATTAATCAAGAGGACTGATGAAACAGGAGAACTGATGAATCATGAGGTCTGATGAACCAGGAGGACTGATGAATGATGAAAACTGGTGAATGATGAAGACTGAAGATTGATGAATAATTATTACTGATGAATCAGGATGACTGATGAATGATGAGGACTGATGAATCAAGAGGACTGGTGAATTAGGAGGACGGATGAATGATAAGGACTGGTGAATCACGAAGACTGGTAAATTAGGAGATTGATGAATCATGAGGACTGATTAATCTAGAGGACTGATGAACTAGGAGGACTAATAAATGACGAGGACTGATGAACAAGAAGGACTTATGAATGAGGACTGATGAATCAGGAGGACTGGTGAATTATGAGAACGAATAATCATCAGGGCTGAATAATCAAGAGGACTGATGAACCAGTACTGATGAATGATGAGGACTGATGAATCTGGAGGACTAATGAATCAGGAGGGCTAATAAATCAAAGACCTGATAAATGATGAGGATTGATGATTGATGAGATTGATGAATCATTAATACTGATTAATCAGAAGCACCGATGAATGATGAATCAGGAGGACTGGTGAATTAGGAGGACTGATGAATCAGGAGGACTGGTGAATTAGGAGGACTGGTGAAGTATAAGATTGATGCATCATAATGACTGATTAATCAAGAGGACTGATGAACCAGGAGGACTGATGAATGATGAGGACTGATTAACCAGGAGGACTGATGAATAATGATTACTAACGATTGATTAGATTGATGAATCATTAATGCTGATAAATCAGGAGGACTAATGAATCATGAGGACTGATGAATCATGAAAACTAGTGAATTATGAGACTATAATTCATGAGGACTGATTAATCAATAGGACTGATGAATGATGAGGACTGATGAATCAGGAGGACAAATCAATGATGAGGACTGATTACTCATGAGGACAGATGAATCAGAAGAACTGATTAATTATGAGATTGATGAATTATGAGGGCTGATGAATCAGGAGGACTGATGAACCAGGAGTACTGATGAATCATGAAGACTGATAAATCAGGAGGACAAATACATGATGAGGACTGATTACTCATGAGGACTGATGAATTATCAGATTGATGCATCATGAGGACTGATGAATGATGAGGACTGATGAATCATGTGGACGAAAATGAAAATGCACAATAACGCCATTTTGTCTGTGTGATATATCCTTCCTCTAGTCAAGGTTGTATGGTTGTTTCCTCGACAGGAACTCTAAAGAAGTAGACTATTTTACTTGTGACCCAGAATACATTGATGGGCAATTTCAGGGTTTATGCTACATCGTTACATTACATCAAACAGCACATAAGACTGTCAACTACTCAAGATCCTTCGTTCATTCTGCATTTTTAGTTTTTCATTGCAGTATAATGTTCAGCTATTTGTATATATCTAAAGATAAAAATGAGTGCGCTCTCAAAAGAGTAGAATTCAACCCTAAAGTGCGAATATTGCCTCTAGCTGCAATGTTACTTAATTTGTCAAGATTAGCTCGAGTTGAACTCTCTTCGTTTATATTTGAGTATAAATGCAGATGCGTCTACACCTCCAGTCAGCCAGTATGCTCTAGTAAAATGGAGTGGGTTTGAAGTGATGTTAAAATAAATGTTTTTCTATTCCAGATCTGTCTGGCAGCCTTTCCTTGAAAAAACGGAAGTTCAATCAATATAAATATTTTTCCTGTGAGAGATATATGAATTTTGTTAAAAAATTCTATAGCAAATTAAAGGTTTAGTCTCTTGTGCTTTTTAACACAACTTGCACGGTTGACACTTTAATCACTTCTACGAAAATTAGCCTCCTGCTTGCATTTGCCAATGAACTGATGTATACTTAAATACGTTACAGATGTGATTGTACTCTTTGGTTACGAAAATTTAGACGGATATGGTTTGTAACCAGATTTGGTAACTTTGCTGGTTAACCTAATAAGAGTTTTCGGTAATTGTCGTGTAACAATAAAACAAAATTAAATGCCATGAAGTATAACGAAATTACAGTGCATTAGTTCACAAGTTTACGCTCAGTAATCGTTGATGTGGTGTCAAATTCATCTCACAATTCGTACCGACGATTATCTGACTATCTTAACAAGATAGTGCTGCGAAGATAACTCATTTCAATGATAATGAGCTATGAGATGAAATAACATCCAGGGAAATCTCACAAGTGAAAATGAGATCATTTCTTAATCAAAGACTAAGTCCATCTCGATTGCTCTCGTTTCAAGTTTAAATCTACATTGGTGCCATTCTCCCAATCGGAAGATTTCTTGTCACCATATCCCACAATGCATCTTTCCAAATTCAAATCTCTCTAAAGAAATACATAACGGTAAAATAGAGTTATGTCAAAGGGTGGAAAAATGCATGCGAAATGTTCTAATTTTACTGGTGCAACAAATATCAATTATTTTCTCCATTTTCACCAGCGCAAATTTGACTTTCACCAGGGCAATTTTGACTTCCACGAGCGCAAATTTGATTTTTACTAGGGATTCTTAAAGTAATCTTTAAAATTCATTTTAATAGTTGCTGAGGAGTGGATATTAAAACTTTATTCACCAGCAAAAGCTCAAATTATACCCAAGAAAAAATGTTCCAGAAATATCAATTTCAGTATCATTTTCAAAGTATACAACTTTAGAATAACATAATTTGAAAAGCAAAAAAAAATTAACGGCTGAGATTTGGAAGTTTATATTATGGTTACTGCGCATGTCTCGATCTTCCGATCGGGAGTGTGGACTGGACTGAAGAATGGGATTAGAAATGCAAATCTTAATTCACTTTTGTTTAGCTGTTTATTTTCATTTTGTTGGTAACCAAAAGTTAGTATGGGAGAAGATGAAATAGGTTATTCTTATCAGCTTATATGTAACAGTTTGCCCAAAGCGCCTTAATGCAGATTATTTTAAGCTTATTTTGTTATGAACTAGATTTATGTAGGCCTATACTTACTATAAACTCATATACTTTCAAAATGTTACTATTAAGACAATCAGCAATAGGAAGCATACAAGTCTGAAGTAAAAACATTAGGCTGCCACATCTTCCTAATAATTTCCAAAAACCTGCTGGCACTTTTACATGTCAATTTTTAACTGTTGACAGTTATTCAAACTTGAAGGTTCCACTAAAGCTGCTACATTTTGTTTGCACCACGTGATATTAAGAGCCAATCTGAGTATTGGTAAGGGAATTTTCATTTGTAAGATGTAAAAATATGGTACGGTATGAAATACGGTACAGATGTACTTTCTGAAAAGAAAAGAAAAAACGTCCGAACGTCTTATACTCATTGTTCACGAAAATTTAGAAGGAAATGATCAACTTTGTAAACCACGGCAGAATATTGATATGAGCCAATATTTTTAGGAAGCAAGTACTGTCTCAGAAATATAAATAGAAAAAGAAATACTATGTGCCATGAACAAATAACAGTGTTATCTCCTGACACAAATTAAAGTAATGTTTTACCCTCTGAAAAACTCAATATATTCAAGAGAAAGAAACACGCAAAGGATTTGCCGTTCAAATGAGGACAATATCAAAATCTTATGTATCCTGTTAACAAAATATTACCTGACTCCACCTGCGATTAGATAGCAGATGAGTTTCAGAGAAAAACCTCCTTCCAAGAAAAAGGTAACAGAAATAAGACAAGCAAATAATAGACTTTCACATGTCAAAATGATCATCTCTAAATTCGTGCACCTGTGTACTCTAGCATGTATTTCGATTGCAAAGTTAGAACTAGTTTTGATACTAGACGCAGATTACCCAATTTATTGATCATTCTTTTGTGTTCCTTACTCGTTATAAGTTTTGGCTAAGGAATAGTTTATTCTGAGAACTGTATGTATGCCCATGAATAATGAATCACATTAAACATTGTAGTTGTAAAATAAACTAACTATATTCTGAATTGTTGAATATCATCAGATCATTTTAAGGCTGATTGCAAGTCTTGAGGCCGAAATTGATGATCAATGCTGTAAAGGAACAAATGAAATAGTTGGCCAAAATTCATATAATTCAATATTATTTTACACTACACAATATTTTTCAGTTTGGGCTAAGAAATACACGTGTTCACAGTTCCGTTCGCCATTTCGAGTTGCGAGTAAACTTTCCCAATTGACTGTAACGATAACACATTTAAAAAAACTTTATTTAAAATTCTGTCGCTTCGATTTTTTTCTTTTCTTAGTATGTTATGTAACTTTTAAGTATTCTAGGTAAAGTCATCGGGGAAAACCTGCGTCGGCCTAACACAGAAAGTGAAATTTCGGGCCGATTTTATAATCTTAGGCCTATGTAGAATGTGCGTATTTCTGTGACGACGCGCGATAATACTAGGCAAACCAAGAGCGTATTTTGCTGTGCGCTCAAGCAGTCAAGCTGGCTGGTTTGTTTACTCACAACTTGAAGGCGATACGTACTTGTGCGCATGAGCAGACTGAAACTGTGAACTGGTGTATAGTTGATTCTGAAATATGTATTTATATTTGCGTAAATCATTATGCTCTGAATTGCTAAATGCTACCAAAAAGGCAGAAAGGCCTGAAGACAGAAGGATAATGGTTCTTTTACAATGTAGATTTAAGAAGGGATCTCGTCTAAAGCATATTCCTTGACCTGTCGCTTATAAATCCGATACATACTAGTAACGTCACTTTCGTGGAATGATTTTGACATATTTTCTTAATGAATTGATAATGTTATAAAAATATTTCTAAGGTACCACATACTGTGCTATATTTTTTGCCTTTTCCATATGCAACTTTGTACATGACAGGAACAGCTATCATCATTACCTTTATGGAAATAATGAGGTTGAGAAGAACAGTATCATTTCTCAACGACCCTTTAACTGTTTAAAACATAAACAAAATCCCTCTCAAATAAGAACAATGTTAACATCTAATGTACCTGTGTACCCTTTTAACAGGTTAACAATATATAGTATATGTGATGTTTTTAGAGAGAAGCTTATTTCCAAGAAAAAGCCAACAGAACTATTCAAAAACTTTAACAAATAAGCTCTCTGAAATGTCAAAATGATAATCTTTAGATACATTTCTGTGTTTTGAAGAAATAACCAAATCTAATGTTATTCATTATTTCATTTCCATTACCTGATATAAGTATTGGCAAAGGAATAGTTTAATATGAGAACTATATATAAGCCCATGAATAATAAATCATATTAAATGGTATATAGTTACGAAATCTATATATTCTGAATTGCTAAATGGCATTAAATAGGCTGAACGCTCACGCTTCAAGTCTTAAGGCTAAATTTGATCATAAAAGCAAAATGAAAAAGTTGACCCAAATTGATGTAATTCATTCTTTTGTTTGCATCACACAATATTTTGAAACTTTTGGTTAAGGGATAGATTACTCTGAAATTTATATATACTGATAAATATGCCCCTAAATTACAAAACACTTAAAAAATTATATTTTAGAATATAAACTCAATTTGCTCTGAATTTCTGAATGTCATCAACAAGTCTAAAAGGCAGAAGGCTTGAAAGACTCTGGATTTGAATAAAACCAGCAGTACAAAAGAAAAATGTAGAAGTGAGAAACAGAAAAAATATGCCTGCCTATAATTCACATCAAAATCTCAGGTTTTTTTATATTTTTTTATGATAAAATTGGTCAACATTGTCTGATTATGTGGATAGTGTTTTTGTTTTATGAAAATAATACAAAAAGAATTTTCATGACATTAAGTTTTTTTTTGTGATTTAACAATGTTATGATAGATTGTTTAAGGCACCAAAAAATATTGTTGAAGAATATGGTTCTCAATTAAGTTATAATGATATGGAAAACTCTTTCTTCCATAAGCATTACCTTTGTATAAATTATACATGTAGTGAACAACAACCCTTTAACTCACCAAAACTAAAGCATCTTGAATCCGTTTCTTTTAATTTTCTGATTTTGCGATGACATTGTACACGGAGATATCAAGCTGTCAAGTAGCATCAAATGGTACCACATTTATGATTTGAGTTGTGTAATCTTAGTCGGTGTAATCGTTAAATCGTTTGTTCGTGCCATAAATAGTGGCTTAACTTTCGTCATAATTCAAAAAAGGTGGTGACTAATGCATGCATGCAATGATATCAAACCACGGAAACAATGGAGGTATTTCACTGAAATTGAATTTTAGATCGCTAGAAATATTAAGGGTAACATAATAAACGTGCGTTCGTAATATAATGTACACTTCTTATTCCGAAAAGAAAAATACTTAGAACAATGTAGAATTATCTGTTTTTCAGATTGCCAAAACGAAGATTTTCTATCATCAGATTATACCTTGTAGGTCTGATATACATGATAAATGTATACGAAATCTTCCACCTGTTGCCATTATTTCGGAGAATGACGTAGCATTCACCAGCACGGTTTGCTCTAATTACTTGGGATATATGTCTACCTTCGAATTCTGCGACACAGAGCTACGTTTATGTCTTTGAAAGATGTCAAATATTGTCTTACGTCCTCATGTTTCCGAGAGTCTAAAAAATTGTTTAAAATTTCTTTGGGGCATATCACAAGCTGACTGTTTTTCTTAGAATTTTTAGTATTGAATATTTAGAATCACGTCTCTTTGCAATGATGCTTGGAGCTTTTTCTATTGTTGGTTGAAGATTTAACTGTTCAAAGGGTATGAAGAAAATGGAGAAAAAAATATTTCAAAAAACATAACATTATCGTACTAACGACTCGGAAAAGCAAAACTTGAGATGATTGATTTTCAATTGTAGCTGTGTAACTCTGACAGTGTCTGACTAATGAATATAACACCAATACAGTGATATTGCAGAAATGAATTTTGCGTACATTGGGAAATTTTGGGAATGGGTCTTATTGATCTGTTGATGGAAATTAACTAGTTCATGTTGTGAGCGTTTCATGATTTTTTAATTTTTTTGACTTCCATTCTGATTATACTCTACCACGCACGTTTTCCCCCAAACTTTAGCACCTTTTTCATTTTCCGGGATTTTCTCTTTGTGAATGGGTGACAGCTTTCGGTAAGATCGTTCCTTTTCATTTTTTTCTCTCTCCTGTTGTGACCAAGCCTATACGCTCTTTTCGGTACTTGTACAGTGCTTCGTGTATAGTAATTCCGCGACTTTTATGTTCTAGTTGCTTCAGGTTTCCCAGCCTTTGGTATTTTTTTCAATGTGACCAAACGCTTCTACCTTGACCTTGACTCTCTTTCTCCCCTCCCGTGACCTATCTGCTACCTCCATTGACCATTCCTCAGCCCCAGTCCCCAAAATTGTAATCACTCAGGCCACCAACAAACCAGGCAGTTTTAAAAAAAAATCCCCTTTCTCATCCACAACGTGCTCCACGGTCTTGTTGGTACCATCCCCAAGGTTTCTACCCTCAGATTCGATAATCTCCTGGTACTGCACCAGGGAAACTCAAACCACCACCCTCCTCACTACCAAAATCCTAACTAATACTGGTATCGACATAACCCTTAAGGAAACTGCCTTTTTTTCCTTTATTCTTTCGCTCATTATTTTCTTGAGGTGTGTTGACATCAAAGCTTTTAGTTGCTTCTTTTTCCTTCCTGAAATGTGATAAACATGATACTTAATTTATGTTAATAAACAATAGTCAATTACCATTTTGCAAAGCCTGTTCATTTGTAGCTTACAACTTGACAACCATTATGACAACCATTATAGTCATACATTAGTTTTAAGCTGAAGAGGAAAAACCTTAAACCTTGTTGAATTTTTATTTTTATTTAAAACTCTTGCATCCATGAAACTTCTAAAAATTACAAGATAAGTTCCTTAAAAATCCATTCCCTAAAAGAAAGAAAAAAAGAAAGAAACTTCCCTCCTTGGGTAGAGTCATGGAAAATTTTAGATACTTTTTGAGGCTTGACCGTAGAGAAACTTAACTGATATGGACCTGCAATTACCTGCTGTAATCTTGCTACAAAATGATACATCCAGTTGTCATAATTCACTTCATAATACAATGCAATATTAAATCAAGTACCTGATGTGTACATGGTTACAGGGGTATCGGTGAGAGATCTTCCAGATATGGCTGACCCTCCTTCCCCGCCCCCGGAATCCGAATCGCGCTGAACCCCCTCCGGCTTAATTGCAGAATACGGGCCGCACCTCCGTGGAGTATATTCCGTAGAGAATACCCTGCAGCTCCGCAGTCCGCACTCAAAATTACAATCCGCACTCAAAATTACAAAACAAATGAAACACTACCAATATATTCGCCACGCATGTTTTAAACACTTTCTCGGACGTCAGAGGCTCAGTCACAGTGGGTGGGTCAACGACCTTCTATTACTTAGATTTCGATTGTTAATTTCAAACTCTTTTCTATTACCGAAGAAAGATTTACATGTATATCACAACTTCCTCTCCACACTCATTTATCCTCTTCATGTGTCAATTTTTAATTTAAATTTAGGCATATCTGATTAAAGCTACTAAGGCACCCATTAATATAAATAACAAATCATAATGATAATAAAGTAATGCTGGCAAATGCATACAAGTACAATTCTTTTCGCCACTGCGACTTAGCCTTCAACAGAAGGGGGAACAGTTACTTTATTATTAGATCTCGTCACTGCGACTGCGGCTTATAGCCTCCAACAAGAAGGAGAAAATCTCAAATATCTGATCTCGTCATTCAGACTGCGACTTAGCATCCATGCAGCAGAAGGGCGAAAACTCTATTATCAGATCTCTTCACTGCGACTGCGACTTAGCCTTTAATAAAGGGGGGATATCTGAATATCATACAAGGATGTAGTACATGTAAGCATAAGGTAAAAGTCTCAACGAGATAAGTAATGACAGAACATATCATTTAAAAATAAGGTCACTAGGATTTAGGACACTAGGATTAAGGACACTAGGATTTCGCCTCTCACATTTTACAGGGGTATAGCTTCGACGTTGTGTTAAATTCTGCATTTACTCCTTGCCAATTACAAATGAAATAATGGGTCGTTCTTAAAATAACAAGTCCCTTGACAAGCGTGTAGCCAGCAGAGCCGCTCCGGGTTATATCTAACATTTATGGGATTATGAATAACTCCCATCACAAGCACGGAACCGCTCCAAGGTGTATGTATAAGATTTTGAAAAATTCCCATCGGAAGCATAATTTATCACAAAAGTCCGCGGAGCCACGGAGCCGAACCAGGAGGGTATTGAGGGGAATTTTGTAAATTTCATTCAAAGTCCGCGGAGCCGCGGATCCAAAGCTTCCCTCCACACCAAACCTTCCCACAAAAACCTTCCTTCGACCACAGTCTCCTCAAACACCAATACCGCCCCCCCCCTCCAAACACAACTAAAGCTAACTCACATGCCCAAATCAACCTCACCTGGCTGTTCTTGCCGAGTTCTATGCCCATCGCCTTTGCCAACAATCCAACCACACCCATTACACAAACCACCTCCACCACCACTTCTCTCCCCAACCTTCCTTCTCTAAGACCCCCCGTTCCCTACCCCAACACCTCAAATACCGTCAAACTCAAGCCAACCTGGCCAACAAACAAACAAATCAACAAATAGCCCACCATCCAAACTCACATGTATGACACTGAAGAGAACATGGATTGTTCGATTACCGAACCCACCAAACATACTTCTCGTCCAATTTTCAAAAACAACCACTCCCAAAGAAACAGGGACAAATCCAATGAAAAAACAAGTCAACCCTGACACAACAGATCTTCCTCCAGACAACCCCGCCTCCTTATGGCGTACAACAGAAACCATTACACTAACACTCACAACATCATACAATGGAACATCAGAAGCCTTAAGGCCAAGTCGGGAGAAATTGACCTTCTGTCCACCACCTTCAACCCGGTCGTCTTCTACTTACAAGAAAACTTCTTTAAAACCATTGACCATTATTCCCGCAATAACTACTTGTGTTACCATAAATATCAAGAGGACGCCGACAGGGCCTGTGGCAGTGTCTCTATTCTCGTTAGACACGATATCCCACACAGCCCTGTTCATGTGCACACCGACCTTCAGGCCATCTGTATCTCTATCTACCTTATCTACCTCCACAACACCTTCACTCTTTGCAATATCTGACCCTCCCCCCCTCCCCCCATCCCTACGCCAAAGTTCAGTCAACCAGTCTTAACAGCCTCATCTCTCAACTGGACCCTTTTCGAAACCCTCTGCAACTCTCACCTCTCCCCTATCTCCCTCGAGGGTCAGGATCTCATGTCAAACTTCGGTAACATCCTTAACATCGCCACCTGCTCCATTCCTAAAACCTCCAAATCCCCTATCTCCCCCTCCAACCCCTTGTTCAACGACGACTGCAAAACCACCATCAAGAACGGGGGGAAAGCCCACAGAAACTTCAAAACAAACCCGACCACCCACAACCTCAACCTCTTTCGCATTAGCCGTGCCAAAGCCAGGCGCACTATCAAGGACAGTAAAATCAACATTTGGAACAACTTCATCTCTTCTTTCACCACCAACATCCCCACTGAGAAGATTTGGAGTATGGCTAACAGCTTCCACAGCGGAATGAGCAAGTCTCCCATCTCCCGTCTCTCCGCACCGAGAAAAAGGTTATCGCTAAGCGCCTCACCGCCTCTTTCAGCAACATCTCGTCCTCGGCCAACTACCCTAATACTTTGAAAGCCAAAAAAGCTCGCGACGAAACCCGGAGTATTATCTTCCCCTCCGACAACACCGAGAGCTACCACACCCCTCTCATCCTATTTGAATTAAAGCCATCCGCGACGCTGGCTACACCTCCAAGGTCCCAGATAACATCTTCTACCAGTTCCTCCAAGACCTCCCCAACAAGGCCACCGCTACGCTCCTCACCATCCTTAACCACATTTGGTCCTCGCACTCCTTTCCCCTTATATGGAGGACAGCTATCATCGCCCCCTTTCCCAAACCGAGGAAGGACAGCACCGACCTCTCCAGCCACCGCTTCATTGCCCTTAGCTGCTGTTTTTACAAAATTAAGGAAAGGATCATTAAACAGAGACTAAAGTGCTTCCTTGAGACCAACATAATCTTCTCCCCTCACCTGGACCAGTTAATTATGCTCGACACTGCTATCCGGGAATCATTGGCAAAAAAAGAAGACCTCATTGCCATTTTTTTCCGACCACGAGAAAGCTTTCGATACTACTTGGAAATACAGCATTACCCGGAAGCTTCACACCATTGGCCTCAGAGGCTACCTCCTCATCTTTATTCAAAATTCCCTCTCATCCAGGCAGTTCCAAGTTCGTATTGGCCACACCCTCTCCGACCCCTACCGCCAAGAATAGGGCGTCCCCCAAGGCAGCATCCTCTCCCCTACTCTCTTCAACCTGAACATTAACAACACCGCAGACAACCTTGGCCGCAACGTCAGATGTGCCCTCTACGTGGACGACTTCACCATCTTCTACTCCTCCAAGTTAGCCTCAACCGGCTGCCAGACTGGTACAACAGTAAGGGTTTTAATTTCTTCAAGACAGGACAGTCTGCATGCACCTCTGTCATTTCAACAACCTTCACCCCAACGTGCGCAACGGCAATCGCATCCCTAAAGTTGACCACTCTAAGTTTCTGGGTCTAACCCTGGACCCCAAGCTTTCCTACAAGCAACACATCACCAACCTGAAACAGAAATGCAACAGCTCCTTCAAGCTTCTCCGCCTTCTCTCCAACACCACTTGGAGTACGAACCCTCACACTCTTCTCAAAATCTTTAAGCTCACCATTCGTGCCAAGCTTAACTATGAAAATATTGTCTACTGTGCCGCTTACAACTCTTATCTCAACCACATCAACACCATCCAAAATGAAGCCCTCGGACTTTGCCTGGGTGCCTATCTGCCTATAGGACTTTCTAAATCTCCAGCCTTCACATTAAAGCCAACGAATCCCTCTTCCTGCTAAGGTGTAGAAAGTTTAGCCTTTTTTACGCTTTTAGAGCCCTCACCGATAACCAAAATCCTGTCTACAACCTGATTATTTTTCTCAATTTCTCGACCCTTTTTGATAGGACGAAAACCCTATCCCCTTCCTTCAGCTTACGCATCAAACCCGACCTCCACCATCTCGGCATCAACCCCGCCACTCTTGGCACCTTCTCTTGGCCCACGCTTCCTCCCCGGGCCAAGCCCTCCCTTCAATCCAGCTTGCCCCCCACTTAAACCCAAACGCACCACAATCTCTTCACCAGCCTCCATAACCAAATCTAAGACCAACTCTCAAACTACACATCCATCTATACTGACATACTGATGGCTCCAAGAAAGGCGATAACAGCTGCTGCTGCCGTCATCCAAGACATTACCCTCAGTAGCAGGCTTCCCAACTACTCGTGGGATAACTCCACGTCCCACCCCCTCCTCCGTAAGCTTCCCCCTCCCTTCTCCTCTGCAGAAAAAGTATGTTTTCTTTTGGATGCCCAGCCATGTTGGCATATCCGGCAATGGCAGAGCTGATTCAGCCCCTACGCTTGCAATCAACCTCCCCTACCACTTTTTCCAAAATTCTTTCTGACGTTGAACCACTTATCGCTTCCCTCGTTCGTGAGCGCTGGCAAACCTTATGGGATTCCAAATTGATAACAAACTCCACGACATCCACCCCACCATTCTGACCAAACCCACCATCCACAATCTATCCCGTATCGACAACGTTCACATTACCAGATTTAGAACCGGTCACACCCATTCACTCACTGCCACCTCCCTATTAGTTCCACATCCCTCTGCAACAATTGCCATTTCCTCCTCACAGTCCAACACGTCCTCCTTGCCTGCCCCCTGTACAACCTCCCCAGAAATTCGCTCACCCCTCACAACTCCATAGCCGAGCTCTTCCAGAAAAACCCTTAGGATAAGATAATCTACTTCCTTCATCTTCATGCCTCCCTTTACGACCATATTCATATTTAGTCTTACTCTCCCACCCCTCCCCTTCTACCTACATTTATTCCATTTGTTTACATTCCTGCACTTCCTCTTTGATCCCAGCTTTCTGGCTATTAGCCCCCGTACTTCTCTCAGACTCCTCCTATTTTCCTTTTTTCCTACCTCTGGAATGATCTAACCTCTCAGGCACAATTTGACCCTCGCTGTTGTTGTGCCGTTAAGTTTTCATCAAACAAACAAACAAACTTGCATTCAAGAATTTGTATTACAAATTTGTGACATATAATGGAGGATTTCATGCTTTCATAGTAATTGCATTTGGAAAGATTTCCTTTTAAATTAATCATCTAACCTTTAAGGACCGAAAAACACAATCCAAGAGGTATATCTACTTAGGTTGATCTTAAACGGGAACGAAATATTTCCGACGAAGGCACAATAATAGATACAAGTATTTGGGTATAATCTATCACCGACTCAACGATTGTGCAAAACATTAAGTTTGATGATTTGGGAATTAAAGTACGATTACGAACATTTGAACATACATATCAGCGCTGCTCACTTCTGTGCCGAAATCGCGGTTGAGCAAAACTTTTATGTAAAACACGAATATTTCGTTTATTGAAATCGATTAAGCAAGTACCAATTGGTGCTTTCTCTATGACAGTTGCGCATTAAAGCGTTGCATGTTAGAGCGTAATATGACCGCAGCGACGTAACCCTGAAAGTAGCACTTCGCAATTACTACAGTGATCTACTTCCTCATACAGAAAAAGGAAATAAAAAAGAAGAATTGACAAAGCAAACGAAGTTCATGACCCCAATTAACTTATTTCATTGCCTTTGGCCTGATTATGCTTCTCAGTTCTCAGTTACCAATGAAAAAATTGATTGGTCAAGGAAATGGAGTTTATGAACTCAATCAACTTGCTGTAATTGGTGATTATGGATGCCAAGTCTCAACCATCAGAGAAAATAGTGATTGGTCGCATGAAATGCAGTACACGCAACCAACGAAATTGCTGCATTGCTAAGTGGTGATTATATCATTTCTAACTCATTTCTGAAGGCTGCAAGGTGAAACGTGACTGCACACAAATCACAAAAAAACAAATAAGATTGTAAATTTTACGAGATATTATGGGATGATTTGAAAGGCAGCAGTCAGATCACTTTGTAGCAGAAATATTTTCTTGAAAAGTTAATAGCAATTTCTTTCCAACCATTTAGTGAAACCGTTTGATACATAGCTAGCAGTACGTGCTAAGTTTACCAAAAAAAGTAGCAAATTAAATCATTCTTCTATATCTTGCACTTTTTACTAAACTGTTTTAAGAGTGTATATGGCAAGCAGTAGAGCAGTATAGAGACAACAAAAGTAAATAATTTTAAATTACATTAATGTATATAGCAACGGCACACGTTAAAATCTGTCTGAATTTAATCATTTTACAGCATTTTAAATGTTCAAGAACGAGTAGACCTCGCTCTTCTTCTTTTCTGTTTATTTCAAACCTTTACCACATTTTTGGAAGGGAAGTAACTGCTGTTTATGTATTATTATATCCACACTTCAATTACTTAATTCGTCAGTTCCTAGAATTCTTTCATTCTCAGAGTTAATTAGAGAGATTGTAAATAGGAAAGAAGCAAAACAAAAAAGAATTGCATAAAGATTCCGAGCCGGTCGTTTCGAGTGCTCGCATTCACCCATTTCCGAGCAGTGTTCTCATTTATGCATCACTAATTTTGGATTTATTAAAAACATCCTCACACTTCTCGAAAACTAAATATTCAAAGTTATTTAAATATTGAAGATTCTAATTTCAAAATTCAACGACTACACTAAACATAATTCTATGTTTACTTTAACATTACATCAAACCATTTGTGTAGCATCCTATAGATCATTTCAATATGCAAGTTATTTACTATTTCATTTCATGCTTATTTTCATATTTACACCCCAATTACTATCTTTGTAGAAATCCTTTATTATCTGGGATTGTAGAGATTGAAAATAGGAAAGAAACAAATTCAAGAAGAATTGCATAAAGATTCTAAGCTGTTCCGAGTATTCTCATTCACCCATTTATGAGCAATGCACTCATTTATGCATCACTAATTTTGGATTTATCAAAAACATCCTTACACTTGTCGAAAATTAAATATTCAAATTTATTCAAATTTGTAAGAATATAATTTCAAAATTCAAAGATCGCTCTAATCAGATTGTAATGCAAATTCTAACGCTACAAAAAAACTACTTTTATACCTAATATTATTGCGCATCATGTATTATGCCATTTCAAGCTTATTTTTACAGGTTAGCGGTGCCTCGATTTGATGTTTAAATTATCAGTGAAAGACTTTCAATATCTTATCAAGTCTAAAGCCAATTACTATTGTGTCATTGTTTTGCTCAAGGTGAAGTGGGAGTTTTAAGAAAAGCTAATTTGTGAGGTCTTAGCCTCAAAACAAGCAATGCTGCTGTCACCTGCACCAACAAGTTTTTTCTGCGATTCGTGCACGTGTTTTTTCTCAACATTTTCAAGGTAAAAGTATTTGATTAATTTACCTGTGAGTTGTCAAGTTTAAATTCAATCCTGGCTATCACCTGAGGAAGAACATCTGGAATGATTGTCGCGCAAGCTCTCAATTAGGAGTTTTTCATCACTATAAACAAATGCAGCAATATATACACGATTTACAAATTTACATAATTACTACAACCTCTAGAGGTTATTTCTAGATTACAACCATATATTTCTGAGTGTTTAGTGGTAAAAAATATACCTACGAAATACTTAACCATTTCATTATTTTTCATACTCTTACCATAATTGCATGGTAATACAATTCCGTCTGAAGTGTAACAACACTAGTATATAGTGCTGTATCTAAGGTAGACCATTTTAAAGATACCCACCCTTCGCCGTCATTGAGCGTCATCTAGAATCTATGAGATAAAAACTGCACTTACACATACATAGGTTGTGGCTTGTATGGATACACATGTTACGAATAACTATTTACATATCTTCTTCGTGCCAAGTGGCACGTAACGTCTCCAGACAATACTTCTACTCAGTCCTGTAGGTTGCGGCAATATCGTGTCACAATGTTCGATTTACAAATTAAGGCATGTAATAATCCCAACTGATATTTTGCAGTTGGCAGGCTGGCAGGTTGGTGTGTGAAATATTACTAATTCTTATCCATAATTTCATCTTGCTCAAGCCATGCATCGTGCACATTAAACAACCGTGCAATAGACAGCGTGTTCTCCATTGAATAAAACTAGATGTAGTATAATAATTATTGTGATTTATTCTGTTTTAGGCCTCCGACCCATAACATAATAAAAACATATTCACACACATAAATTGAGAGGAGAATTACAAAAGAAAGAATTGTATACAAAATTCTTATACTTCTGTACTTTAAGATAACCGGTTGTAAATTTCAAAGCATGTAAGATACAATTTGCAATATTAGGTACGTACTTTTTCTGCATTAGGTGCGTTACAAAATTAGAAAATGTAGGATGCAGTGCAAGATTAGGCAAGTACTTCTTCTTCAATTATCATAACTATTGAAAATACGACAATCTCTGTTTTTTTTTTTTTTTTTCCTACCTTCTTTAGTTTCTAGGTAGCGCCCAGAGCATCGAAAAGTAGCAAATACAGATCTTTCCTTTTAATTCTTTACGTTCAATACATGAGGTTAAAAAACAGAAAACTTTTGAAGGAACAATAGGTGTATAACTCATCAAATGGACCAATTTTACTTTCTCAATTTTTTGAATCTATGTCAATAACTCTTTGTTTGAAACGCTAATAAGATTATATTCATTTGCTACCTCCTAATAGAACTAAACCTAGCCAAAACCGTAACTTTGCAGAATATTTTTAACATTTGCGGTACATGTTCTTTTACCTACTTATCAAGTTCAAATAGCATATTAAAGCATTTCTTGGTGTATCTGTAATTTGGAAGTCGATTTTATCATGAGCCAAAACTACATTTAATAAGAGTATGAATAGACAATGCATGTCGATCACAGTCTCCTAGAACAGCACATCCTAGGGCACATTTCTTGACACCAAGAAAGAAACCTTTTCAATCAATATTAGGATAGAGCGTATGGCCCCAAATTTCTGAACCATGACACAAAACAGGTAAACCATAGTGTCAAATATTTTAGAAAAAAATGCTAAAACTTGCTTCACTAATAGAACGTAGCGAAGAATGAATAACATTTGAATTTTTTCATTTTGAATAGATACAGTACTAATAGCTTTACCAGTCTAGTCCACGCTCCCGACACATGCGCAGTGACCATAATTTGAATAGTTGTTAATAAGTTCAGCCGTTAATTTATGTAATTCTGTAATTCTAAAGTTGTATACTTTGGAAATGATATGGGAATTGATATTTCTGTGAACTTTTAACTTTTGCTGCTGATCAAAATGTTAAAATCTGATCCGTTTCATAAAATATTGAAATCAATTTTTAATGATTACGTTAAAATTCCCTGGTGAAAGTCAAATTTGCGCTGGTGAAAATCATGGAGAAAATAATTTCCTCGTTCTATTACACCAATAAAATTTAAATATTTCGCATGCATTTTTCCTACCTTTGGCTTAAAGCTATTTTACCGTTATGTATAGAGAGATTTGAATTTGAAAAGATGCATTGTTGGTTATAATGACAAGAAATCTCCCAATTAGGAGATCTCCCGATCGGGAGCGTAAACCGGACTGTTTACTCCAAATATTTCTTGTAGAAAGCAATAAACCTAGATACTTAAGAAACGCAATCGATTTTTTAAGCCATTAAAATACTACTTTTCATGTTTACTTAGGCGCCGGCCCTTTTTTTTTAACAACGACTTTTTTTTTTTTAAGGTTAACTTTCCTACCACTTAAACTCACAGAAAGCCCCGGATACTATCTCAAATAAGAACGACATCATCAGCTGATCAGCATACATACGAATTGAGACAATGTCATCATGGGGGTGGAGCTGAATGCCATAATTATTTTGTTGAACCATTTCAGTGAGTAAATCAATGTAGGCCTATAATGTGAAAAGAGTTGGGCTAAGGACACAACCTTGTCTAATACCTTTGTTACGATTGAATAAGTCCGAGACATAGGCCTAATTACCGTCGCTCACGCACACCTGAAAGTATTTAAACATTGCAAGTATCAAATTATAGCTTTCCCTTTAATCCTAAATTTGACAATCTAGCGAAGAGTAAATACCTGTCTAAATAATTGAATGCCTTACTAAAGTCAACAAATAGACAATAGCAAGCACGGCGTTTTATGCTGAGTACCTTCTGTACAATACTGTGCAAAACAAATATGTTATCTACTGTGCTTTAACCAGCACGAAAACCAGCTTGATCTTCATTTATTTCATTCGATTCATCTGTCCAAACTTCAAGTTTATTATTTGATATTGAAGTGAAGATCTTACTTAGATATAACAACAAAATAATACCTCTGTAATTCTGAAGATTCTTTTTACTACCACTTTTAATGCAACGGGATCAAAATACATTTTGTCCAATCGTACGGGAATAAATTCTGCACGAAAATATGGTTGCAAAGAGTTTGCAATGGTTGGCATAAAACAGGTGAAGAATATGTTAAAAATACAGGTGACAGGCCATCAATACCCGGACATTTATTGTTTTTTAGTTTCCGTATGCTATCACTGATTTTAGTAATTGTAATCTCACCATTAAAATACTTTTTGCGTCATCATCTACAAAGGCAAGATCTGACCAAAGCAGGTTGGTGTTAGATTCTCTGTGATCATTGAAAATAAGGTTATTACGCCGGTTTTTGTCTTCCAGCTCGTCAACCGAAGATTCACTGCACCAACGCAAGTTGTTGTAGTTTCAAGCTTATCTTCCAATTTTCTAGGATGTTCCACGGAATTATCTATTTCTCCGATTTGTTGCGAATTAAGATTAATCATAACTTCGTCATTTTCAATCAGTTTTTCTATATCAACAAGTCTATGTTAAAAAAAAACTTTCCACTATGTTATTTAGAGCCTTAACCTCTTATTAATTATAATAACAATTGAAAGAAGATCCTATTTGTTCTACTGTGGGTGTCTTTTGAAAAAGAAGCCATGGAAATAAGCTTAAACACCACACTGCCATAACGTTCTAACAGCCTAATGCATGATATAAATGCAATAGCATCAATGTATATAATAAACCCTTTGAAGTGGTAAGATTGACACTTTTAAAATGCAATAAACTAAAACTCGACATATTTAATATATATAATAAATAGGGAAATAGTGTTATTTTTACAACCACGGAACTTCTTCTGAAATTAATTGCGTAGCAAGAATCAATATGATAAATATCCCTTTCTGCATCTTTTTTTAGTTGAATAAGACTTCTTAATCAAATATTCACACTCACGATCTATGACCATCATTCAAAACTATAATCAAGATAAACTGATAAAGGTTTAAATATCAGCATTACACTGCTAGGAGCTGAAAGCTCTAAATAGGCATGCAGAGGTAAGAGTGTTTTTACACGATTAAAATAGTGCTGTTGAAAACTGGGAAATAGTGTCATCTTTTCAACCGCGGAACTTCTTTTGAAATAATTTCGTAGCAAGAATCAATCATTAAATACACAAATGAGCATGTTGAATAACTCCATTATGAACGCCGAAAACATACATTGCAATTCCTTTCGTAATTCCATTAAAGATAATAGTTTGAAATTCTTGAATTGGCCAAACTTGATCTGGAATTTATATATTGTACTTATTTATATGTGCCAGTTGACTTTTCAGCTTGTGTAAGTACAGAAGTACAGACATTTCCACACCTGTAGCAGTAAAGGTGGTTTTGATCATGTTGAGCTCTCTGATTACATGAGGTTAACTACACTACTTTTGAAATCATTACTCATGCAAGAATGGTGAGATGTGGCTAGTTATCGGGGTTGGCTTGTGTTTTATATGCTGAACCGTTTGGAGTCATAATATAGTTATAATAATTATGGTATTATATAATTGTCATCAATTGACAACTATTTACCTGTTTTAAAAAAACGACGTGTTAATAGAGCAAGGTTGAGTTCATAACCTTAAGAATAACTTGGGGTTTGTTCGCCAACCGAAAGAGTTTATTAAACTGTAAAATGTGATATTGTTCAAGAGAGAATACATATTTTCATGCCTTTGTTTAAGTTTCATGTTAATATCTTAACAATATAAAGGTAGGTTCTTATCCAACCAACTATAATACTTAATAAAAATGACGACAAACTGACAAAAACTTCGTTGTTATGTTCACGTAACAACGAGTGTAATAAACTTAACATAATTTGTCAATGGAACCATCTGTTTCCTTTATTTGCTTTTGATTGTTGCAAATTACGATATTGCTTTTGCTTACTGCTACATTATTTTGTTATAAGTGATTATGTTTTGCTACATCCAAAGCATCAATAAATCACTTATTACATTTCTATTGATCACTTGAATGAAAATAACGTATGAAATATATGTAATGGCTTGGGGCATACAATGAAAATCGCTCGCAAACCCTGATTTAATAATAAGAAGAAAATACACTTTGTCTATTTCTTAAACAGAGCCTTTTGAGTTCATAAACGTCAGAGATTGTAACAAATGCTTTTAACTTGTGGTCGGTATCAAATACTATCAAAGAAGTCAAAACAGATTAACTTTATCGAATGTGACACTTTGATTCAAGATGATAGATGCGTGATCTTAAGCAGTTAACTTGAGATGTCAGTTCTAAAGCAGAAATTAAATTCATTGGTCTGTTGTGTATTCCTGAGACTTTATATGTTAATATTGTATTTAAAATGCCCACCATTTCAAGAATGTAAGAATTATAATTAATTTTTTCCAAAATTACATTAACCAGATCTAAATTGGGGAATCATGAAGCAAATTTTGGAGAATTCTAACTTGTTAGACTTTAAGGTATGCATACGGTACTGTTGTGTATTTGAATGAACGACGCCATTGCGAGGTTTATGTATCTTTCTAATCTGCTAATGACGAATACTTGAATGATTTTGAGGAAAACATTTACCACCAAACATGTCGAACGAAAATCTAACATCTTCACAGCAAGCGCTAGACAAATGTTATTTGAATTCACAGTACAGTGACTTTATTTTTTTCGACAAGAAAGTATTCACAAATGTCACGAAGGTTTGCAATAGATTTGAAGCAACAGTTAATGTCTCAGACGGCTGAAAAATTAGAAGTCAAAACCTCTTGGTATTTAGCCTACCCGAATATGAATAAATATGTAACAAACGAGGGTCCTACGGTACTCTACAGCTCTGCTTGTACAATAGTTAACCTAGATTGGTAGCATTCCAGTTTCTTGGTTATCAAGGGAGTAAAAACCATCTTGGTTCTCATAACCGCTTGTTTATAACATAAATGTGGCCTAAAGAACAACTCCATCAATCAGATATCCACACATTGGTTGGTGATTTGTTTTGCGCACAAGATCAACCGGGACCCCGCAAACATATATGATTGACTGACACCCAACTTTAGTGTTTGCTATTCGACAATATTCATGCCATTTATTCATTTGTAAACATTCTTTACATTTACTATAATTTAAATATTTTGATTGTATTTCATGATTTTAAAGCCCTTTAGTGAGGAATCCATGTGGAAGAAAATTAGAAGTCTGAATATCTACTTGTCTCGTCCGAATGATGATTGTTTTGCTTCACAGGGGGGAAAAAATTATAGTGATGACAAAGTGACAAAAACTTATGCCTACTTAGTTGAAAACTAAAGCAAAAATGATTCCTTCGGAATTTTGAAGTAATTTTCAAATCATATTTTAGTAGCATTCATTACCTGCAACATTTTAGCAAAGAGAGGTTGACAAGAACATCGTACATGTTAAAACGATTGGTAATAAATCGATGGGCAATACACTGTTGGGAATATCGTCACTGTTTGTACGCATTATTGGTACGGCCTTAGCCATTCGTAAACTGGTACATCGATGCACCAGTTACCCACCGTTGTTTAGACTTTTCCTAATATAGTTAAAAATTACTAATTATTTGAACAGTTTAAAATGCATTCAGCAGCAGAGAAAGACAGCCCTAAGTATGAAATTCTTGTCTTTGGGGAGAAATTACGTACAAATTATCTAACATTATGTAACATTATCTATAAAGCATAGTCTGGTCATATAGGTCACAAATCATATATGTCAGCGTGGTATGTTCTAATAGACCATCTAGGTCCACAGATTCACCTCTTTATTGAAATTACCCATTTGAGAAGATTTACACGCAAATAAACCACTCGAAACAGTAATTTGAAATTGTTTCACTGAGTTATATATCAACACGTTGATTAGACCAATTTGAGTACATTGTCTACTGACGTACGGAGGCAGCATTAGCTACATTAAGAAAGAACTATGATCATTATTCTTCGAAGGGGTGCAGAGGTGTAGAACAATCTGAAAAAATACGTTTTAAGTTTTCACATCTCACATTTTTAAGTCCTTTGCATTAGCTTTCTGCATCATGCGAAACAGAAGCAGTGTGTCGTCCTGTAATCTTGTATCAGACTGTCAAAAGATGAGGAATGTGTTACACAAAATTATACTATATAGAACAAAAAATACTTTTCACATAAATTTCACATGCTTAATGTTCCATATATGTTCAACACAACATCTATACTTAAATTGTACTGTAAGTCATTGCTCGTAAAGACACCATTTGCCGATGCATATATATATCATCTATATAATCACTTGACTAAGGAGAATGAAGTTCGAATCTTATCATTACATTATTTTCATTGATCTAAGACAAAAGCGTTAATAATCACGTCAATAATTTGCACTACTTGTTTAAGCATGCAGTAATCTGTAAGTAAATATTTAGCCTCTAGGTAGATTAAAATTTCCACGTCGCCAATTTCTTGAAGAGCGTTGGTGATTTATGTGATTACTTTGTCTACTGTAACATGAAATGTTCATTGGATTAAGAATATTACCACAAGAGGCAAAAGGCATATGGTATCTTAAAATAGCCTTTTTAAAATGATTGATCGTTAGCCAGCAGTTGTATACATATTTTTTCAATTTGCGATGAATAAACAGTGAGTTAAAAAGGGGATGAGTGAATCATATGGAGATGTACGGAAGCCAGCTAAATTCAAGATAATCCTTAGGTTCCTTAGGATATAATCCAAAAACTATTTTCAAAGATAACATGCTCCTCCCGGTTGTACAAATGTCCTGTCAGTTTATTTGTCCAAATTAATGTATTTCTTTTCGTGTTGTACATATTCCAGCCGTTTTACTCAGTGTATGTGCTTCAGTGACTTGCTACGTGTCTTTAAATTTTGAGGGGGAGTCTTGAATTTATCTTCCCCTCCCACCCCTGCTGAATCATTTCTAAGTTTACCGCTCATCCATAGAATCGCCAACACTTCTCCCTGGTTTTTCTAACATGCAGTCCAAGTACTCATATCCTTAAAATTAAGAATTTTAAAGGACAGATATCGTGTTAACGTGGAGAAAAATAAGCTATAATCCAACTTTTCTGATTGGCCGAAATATTTACACAATTGCTAACAAGCCGATCAATTACTACCACGGAAGTGACGTTGCTAGTATGTAACGGATTTATTGGTGACGAGTCAAGAAATTTCTTGAAAAGAGATTCCCGCTTTAAAATATAAGTACAACATGTATAAATTCTCTGTGAATAACAAATAAACACATTCGAAATAAAGAAGACCCGAATACCTCCTAAGAAAAGATTTTCTATCACCGCATAATGATAATCTAACTAAGTGGATTTCAGAAAGGTGTTACTTTGTTATTTGTAAGATTTTTTTTCATTATTAATGTCTTCAATAGGAGAGCATTAAAAGGTGTTTGTTTAGATAAGTCCTTAATTGTTCTATAACAGATGTCAGTGTAGATAAGCTCTTGTTCTATAACAAGTGTCAGCTTAGATAAGCCCTTGTTCTATTACAGGTGTTAGCTTAGATATGCCCTTGTTCTATATAATCGCCAAAAGTACCTAATATTTGTCCTTGTAATCAAGGCTTCTCCTGAACTGTTTATTGTCTTTACAATGTGTATTTTTACCAGCAACATTAAAATCTTTGCCCAATTTAGAGGAGTTTGTTATTGGAAAAAGATAACGTTTAATACTTTAGTGAATACTATCTACTATTGCAGCTGCATATATTGCAATTCTTTTACAAGTGAACTATGTAAAGCTGTCTGCTTTTGTGTATCGCAGTTGCAGGGAAATGATGACTTTTATCAGTCTCGGCATATCTACAAAGGCTTAATTGCCATACTATCGAACTGACGCCACCGACTCGAGAATTTGACGCCTGTTATATCTAATGTAGATTCTCTCGGCATTAATACACTGAGAGTGAATTGCATTTTGTCATGAAAACATTACATGAATATTTCTCACATAGAAGTTTCGCCTTGCAAAAAAGTTTTTAGACATATTTCAAATTTGAAATGTATGTGCTTTGAATAATAAGATATTAGCTGATTAGGAATGGTGGAAGTGCTACAAAACGGCGGCTTCCCAAATCACATGCAGTTCCTACTTTTAGGGAAATATTTGGAATTTGGTAGAGTTTCATATACTTTCAAAAAGGTAAGATAGAGGTATCACCTAGTTGGGAGAATAATAACAATAAGTATCAAATAAAGCACTGACCTGATGGAGTTTGAGCCTTCCCGAATAAAAATCAATAAAAAGGTTGCCTCGATCTATTAAAGTTTAAACCACAATACCGGCTTTTAAAGTTATTGGGAAATAATCCAGCAGTAAATTCCATTCTTGCCTGTAGCAATTTCTTCTTGGCTTTAACTGGAATCAACTGTCTTTAACAGGTATTTACTGATTATAACAGGAAAGTGTTATGATTTAAGAGCATCTGGTTTTAACAAGTTTTAACGGATTTCTCTTAAAACAGTTCTACCTGTTAACCAATTTTGTTTAGATGAGCTGGTTTTAACAGGGAATTTCAATGTTTTAACAGGTACCTTGGAAAAGCCGTTGCACTGATCTAACTGGAATTTAGCAGTCTACAATCATATTTCAAACCAGCTAGACTTCAGCGGTACTTTCAGAAATTTGCATCCTTTTAAGTGTATTAACAAAAATCTTATTTCTCTTCAGAGAAACAAGTCAATATTACTTATTGTACAAAAGGTGTTTGGTTTTTTAAACACAGCTCCATTATATCATGCAGTTTTTTTCGCATGCGTTGAAATGTAATTTTTAAAGTGGGGACAAATGTGGACTACGAATCTTCAGGGTAAAAATGTGCTACTCAATTCAAGTACGGCCGCTGAAGCCTTGTTTCCTTAGGTATTTCAAAACATAGCAAAACACGAGAGAAACGTAAAAAAGTCATCCTTATTGCGGCCCTTCAACTGTAATTTTATCGCACATCAGAAACTAAACATTTAGTGACTATCTAGATCGAAGAGTGCAGATGGCTTTTTCGGAATTAGATAGGGCAGAACGGACGTACTGAATGAAGTATAACTTTCTATTTAGTGCTGAGTAATTTACATTTATGTTTTATATGAAAGGAGCGACCAACACAATACACGTAACCGTTTGGGAAGCTCGAATCATCTGATGGACTTAGTATATTGTGATAAATTGTATCGATTAACATAATTGAAATTAAATATTTCTTTCGTATCTTACTGCCGGTGTTATGTATTGGCGATCTAAGCACATTTCTGTGAATAAACTTGAAAGAGGAATTTAAATAGTAATGTTAGAAAACTTTGTGCAATCAATATGTAGAAAATGTACTACCTTTCAGCCTATCTGCTTGACTATGGTTAATGACTGGTAAACGGTTGTTGCCCCTGTAACCCATCTTCGATAGATTGTTCTTGCAACGCCACTACATACAATATTTACCTTAACGGCCTGACGACAGCTATCTATCATCTACTGTACATAAATCATCAATGGAATCCACCCATTCCAAGACACATTCCCATATGACAGCTTCGTAATCCAAGATACCTCTCTCTTACTATGTAGTGTAACGGCAGGGAAATTGTCATTATAATTGTGATTTATATGGTTAACATTCAGTTATGCGTCATAGTGTTATCCATTACATGTACAGTAATGTCATGATCTGTTAATGTTTTGTAACATAGTGTATATGCATCTGTGCTTTAGCAAGAGTCGAACGTGAGATGGAATCGCATTTGGGAAAATGTACATAAAATTGCAACAAAAAAGTCATTATTACCTAATCGAGTGTTTCTTTAATAAGACAGAAGTTAATCTATCTTGTTCAAGAATCGAAGTAACACTTTTTGGCAATACGTCACATCAAACGTATTGTGATATCAGCAGTTTGCTCCAAATATGTGTAGATATATCTGGCAGAACTCCTACTTAACAGTTGAAGGCCATATATCGTGATTAAAATGTCGCGGCGTACATTTTATTCCAAAATGTTTACTGATTGGTCTATCAATATAAGTGCAAATCAGACCGTTGTATTTTGACCAATCAAAACACACGAATTTAATCTTATTTACTTCCACCATGTCCATAAATATTACAAAATTAACTGGAGCTGTTTTGTTGCAATGAATAATTGGATCATGTAAACTACTTTACGTCTGTTGGCAGACGTGACTTTCTTTTGCAACGAAGGCAATCATATCTCTTTCTTTTTCTTCCTCATGTAGTTTTCCGAAGAAATCGCTAACACCATCCATGGAGCACCAAAGCAAACTTCGGTGGTCGTGGCTGCCGACGGCCTTCGGGGCATTAGTAGTAACATTCTTGGTTTGAGTGATGAGTTTATCGTGGAGCCATGCAATGTGTATGGTGCATTTAGTGCCTTTGAACGTTCTAATCAACCTCAGGTAAGAGACCAATTCATGGAGACATGATTCAGTCTAATCCTCAGTCACCAGGAAAGGTATCGTCCCATAAATACCTTCAGAAGTGAACGCCGCCGTGCTGGTAACGTCACTTCTGGCTTTTTTCTTTTTTCTTTTTCCCCTTATTGATCGCGAGCAATCAATAAGAAAATTGAAAACCGGAAGTGACGTTAACAGCACGGCGGCGTTCACTTCTGAATTTATTTATGGGACGATTCCTTTAAAACACCTGAGACTATTATGGGCTTCTCGTTCAAATTTTGTAATACAGTTGCACAGAAAGATGAAGGAATTAATACGAATTCATATACAATTTCATTCCTTTAAACCTGCAATCACGAGACAAAATATAATATAACCTTGTCAAGCTTTGAACTTCAGATAAAAAAAAAAAATCGCGAATTGTTGTCCCTATATTACTCGTATCTCAAAAAAATCCTTTATTAAGGAACCTGTTGATTTATCTCTTCTTTCATTGAAGCTATATCCCGATTGTGATTTTGTTGGAAATCGTTATTATTAAGAAACACGACATTGGATAAGAAACGAAACTGCCCCAATTGTTCAAGAACCTTTAAGTGATATTTAGGTTACCGTTTTGTCATTATATCTATGTCATCACAACATGCAAACATTATTCCTTTAATATTTGCGTCCAGGAAAGTATCTCTTAAATGAGAACTTAAAACTAATTGTATAACTTTATTGTTCCTAGGACTAAGTATTAATCACCCTCTTCTTTACATGTTCACTGCAACACGCATATCTTGAAGATCTAGACCCTAGAACCTGTGTCCGATTCCGGCAAAATAGAAGTCCTGTCCGGTCCCGAGTTCGGAATCTTTTCCCCTGTTTGTTCCTGTTCCCTATAACCGCAACGTGATACATGCTGATTTTCAGCATGAAACCAAGTTATAATATGATTATTGTTGGATCGACTTATTACCATATCATCATAAGTCATGTAAGTAAAACTGATATTTGCTTCAAGTATTTTCAAGTTATTTTTTCTCTTCGTAACACAGGTTCCAACACCAGAAATCAGAATACGAAAACTCAAACTTGATCTCTCGGCTTTCGGAAGCGAGTTTCGTATTCCCGAGTTAAACCGATCTTCATTCCACCTCAAAATATTTGGTACATTTCGCCATAGATACATGTCCCTCCTATGCCATAAGTGCGAGTCCAACGTAGTCAGGCAACTCAGAATCACCAACGATCAAGTGGTTTGTATCATATTTATTGTAGTATTCTTTCAAATTGATCTGTTTTTTAGCTTTAATTAAAGGAATATTCTGGTGAATTTGGTGAATTTTTATTTTTATATATGTGATAGTGGACTATTGCAGAAAAAAATGTTGCAGAAATCATGCTGATATTTTATTCCGTTTAGGAGTTATTACATTTGAAAGTTTGCACATCACAGTGTGAGTGTAATGTTATCAAGACATTTTTGTGTGCATTTCTTTGAAAATTAATTGCCTGTCCCTGTATTACTGGAAGCACTTTTCTTTAATTATTGAGATGGGCCCGTAGGCCTTTAACATGAACTTTACAAGAAAGTGCTTTGTTCATCTGCAAATGAACCCTACACTCCCAAGCAAAATAATTCTTCTTTTTATATAAATAAATAACAAATTGTCTTGGATCTGCCTTTATGACATCGTACACATTGTGCAGTGTGAGGTCAAACTTATAAATATGATTTCTGCACCAATCTGTTTCTTTAATAGTCCTCTATCTGTAAACTGCTAAATTGTTAGTCATGTTTTGGAGACAGTGACGGAGCAAGATGTTTTAGACATTAAGCGGCAAGAATCAATGAAATCTTTTTATTTTATTTATAATTCTAATTGTTTTGGAAAACGTCCATATTATCAATTTAAGCAAATCAATCCTACAATCAAAGAAGAAAACAAAAACCTCATCACACATAGTTTTGCATGAAATCTGAATACCAAATCTTCTGAGTTAAGTATCAAAAATATTCCTTATCTCAAAGAGAATATCCCATCCCCAAAAAAACATTCTTGACACATTACCAGTAAATCTGATACCTACTGACACCAACTACCACGACAGATTTTAATTGGCTTGTCAGTATTTATGTATATATTTTGACCAATCAGAAACGTTAAATTGTATTGTTTTCAATTCAATATTCACAGGATAACTAACCTTTAACGAAGCAAGAATTTTGAAGACTTTAATCCATTTGTTCTTTTTATTGTCCTCCTATGACCAATAAAGATACCTAAAAATTTGTCCATTTTCCCAATGTATTCGATGTGTGTCAAGAATAAATCGGCTGTAACCCCGAGCAACTTTAATTGCTTTTGAATTAAATCAAGCTTCCCTGAGCAACTTTAATTGCTTTTGAATTAAATCAAGCTACTGTAACGAGACTATGGTCTTTTCACCAGATCCGTATTTTCCTTTCCAAAAATGTTCTAAATACTGATATAGAAAATATGACAAAAGCTGTCCTCTGACTTCTAATAGCACACTTACTACGTTATTAACGTACTTAACGATTCTGAAATTCAGATTAGTTTCGCTTTCTGATACGTCATTGATGTTTATTGAAGATTAACCTGTTAACGTTGAAGAATTACTTTATTCTTTATACCAATATCACTTTCAATTAAAAAGTCTAAATTGACTTCTTAATTGACATGAGAAGTTTTTTGAGGAATATCAATATCATTCCCGATCTTTTAAATACATGGTTATACCACTTTGAATTTGAAAAGGGGTCATCGTTCATAACATGACTCGACATAGATTGAAAACCTTCATATTCATCGTAAAAAGTCTGAGTAGAAAATATGAATAAAAAACATTAGAACTGAGCTTATATGTGAATGACTAATGACTTATTTTTCTGTCTGTGTCGAAATGAACCTATATAACGAAGGAATCGGTTTTGTGATAGGGTATGGAACTTAAGGGAATTGAGTTTGTATTTCTTTAATTTCATTACTTCCTCATAAAATGTTTTTACTTTCCCAATCAATGAATTCCTTTTCTCTCAAGGAGTGTTGCACCAAGCGATTGGAATATAATTTGTACTTATAAAAAGCCGTATGACCCTCTTTAATGGCTTTGATTGTCGCTTACACTCTGAACTAGGGCAATGATCAGATTGATTATACGTTTTCTAACACTTAATCGATTTCTCTGTAAAATCTATTTGAAATTATATTAATTTGTCTGCCAAGTTTGAAACGAAAGTGACGAAAGGAAGATTTGACTCAATTAACAAACGGGTAACACGAAGGGGATTTGATGAATTTTTTTATAGGACGGTTTTATAAATTGCTGTTTTATGGGCTTGATGGAGGCCATTACGATTACATACGTTTCAAAAAGCTGAACTGCTTAAAGGGTCATCATGTACTCATTCAAATTCCAGTTATGACCTAGATTATGGGTTTTTGGAAATGAATCGCCATATCAAGATTTTAGACCCGTTTCATTTAACGAAGATATAAGATATAATATTGTAAGAAATGGCCGAAATACATGACGATCATAAGAAAGTAGATTAACTATCAGTACAGCGATAGAAAATCGATGTCTGGTTATAGCTAGAAACAATAACGACACTTCAAAATGTAATAAAGAGTGTTTACCCCAAATAGCTTAAGCGTTATTTGTTTTCTTTCGAATAAAAAAGACGGTGTTTTAACATACTGACATATCAACATGTTTTTGTAATACATATTGCCCGATAATTCCTTGCAAATTGATAACTATATGCTTCACGTAAAATGTGATCGGGAGATTGAGACTGCCATTGGTTTTAATAACCAACCTTTCATTTTACAGTCTGATTGCAATACATCTACCTTTACTGTCCAATTTCCCAACCGGGATATACTGTCTGGATTATAAACATTATTTATTGGTTCATGTTTCTTATGGGAGATTTCCGTTCTCATGGCCGTAATAACTGCATTTTAACCGTATGTCTATTTTAACATATTAACAATTGTCCTCCCATCCCTTACATTTTCCCCGTCCAGGCAATTCTTTCCCCTAGAAACAAAATCCTGTTCAAT
>JAIGNY010000676.1:302500-340000 GCA_020152595.1 Chiridota heheva
TTTCGCTTTTTTTCACAGATAATGCGCAACATTTTTCAAGAATCATTCAACAACTACAGATGTAAAGGAGAATCGCGTATGACAGACATGGAGGCTTTAAGCATGAGATGCAACGGACGATTGACAGAAATAAAACTCGCCTACAGACGAGAGTGTGTAGCTTTTGTTGAGGATGAAAATATGGTTGTATTAGTAGAGGGAGATGCGGCAAGGAATCTAAATCAGAGTTTAGGTAAGTAAAGCAAAACAAAATGGTGGAATGGACGCGCTAGGGGTACCGGGTGGTGCGTGGGTACCACTATGAAGGTCCACGGACAGGTAAAAATTGTTTACTTTTCAAATACAAATATACAAGAGCATACATTCTGAAATTAAAAGTGCTTGAATTTGTGAAAATAGCATACATGTGTAGGTTTCAAGTTATGAGTAATTAAAAGTTTGATTTTTATAATATATTGAAAAAATGAGATGTATGAACAGGAAAACACCTCAAAATACTGAGGTTTTTGTTTTATTTCTTCCCTTAATTTCAGACCTTGAAAATGTTCAAAATGCCTTCTCCAGCTTGAGGTTGGTTGGGGTATGGTAAAAGTCAAATCCCCTTCATTATAATTATCTTCCTTTTTGTCAAAGAAAAATGACAGAAATGAGTTGATATTGATCATAGGTTGAGCAAAAATAGGTGCCTCATCCATTGATAGAGACACGACGTAGATGCCGTAGATGAATATTGAATTGGTTAGGTATTATGTTTAGAACTCATTGTTCATCATCGAGGAAAGAACCAAAAATATGTACATGTAGTTGGTCGCATCAGAAGATAACATACATTGCTATAACACCGGTTTATCCATCTCTGAAATGTAGTCGACATCAGACAGTCAGAAAGCAATGTTATTTTGTTTCTGCTTTAATTCATGGGAGACAGATTGCACTGCTCAAGCTGCTCTTAAACTTCAATGAGCTTGTTAGTGTATAAGGTAAATGCAGTCTGGCAGAAACAGTAATTTAGGCGTCACCAAAAGGTAGAGTACCTAAATGTAGGCATAAATACTGCCATTGCCCAACATTCACCATGCATCTGATGCAATTTACCTTTTTGCTATGAAAGTAAACTATATTGGTTTTACAAATGAGCATATAACATTCGATATATTACAAATTATGTATTACAGTCATGAAAAATTTAACAAAATCCAATATCCTGAAAAAAAATTCCATTCCGAGAAAACTATTTATTGTGTGAAACAAATATGTATACTATTTCATGCTCAAGATCATTCTGTAAACAGGTAAAGAGTTTTGTAAACTTGTTTTTTTATTAATCAATATTGTTCCACATCGTGAGCTTTTACCTTGTTCTCAATGATAGGTACATTGATTTTTATTTTGGAGGCCTACATCATTATCTTATTCTTTCGAAGCATCTTTTGAAGCATCAAAAGATTAGTTCAATGATTAAGCAAGTTCATCGTATATGATGATATTATATGACGTAAGTTCAAAAGATAGAATATGGTGAAGAAAGCATTAAAAAATGTGTACAAACGACTGATATCAGACTAGTTGTGATAATCCTCAGATTCCTCTAAATCTTTATGCCTCTTATTAGATTTTTCCTGTAATTATGTGCAATTTTAATTTATTATACGTTCTGGAAGAGAGATATCTTTCCGTTTCGTGAACTAAACCTTTATTTAGGGAAAGATTAATTCTATCATAGGAATCATATTTGCATTGTACAATTTACATACAATTAATGATTAGGGTAAATAAATGTTTTAAACTTCTATTTTTTAAAGGATTTGAGCTCAACCTTGGGCTTCGTGGACTGGAGAGTTTTGATAAATTCCTTCAGCATCTGATAGCTGCAAATGAAAAGCGAGATATATTGAAAGCACTTGCCTTTAAAGCTAGACACGCGCAAAAAATCAACGACGACATTGTGAAAAACCGGCTCGTCCAAGAAATCTCATCGCAGAAAAAACCAAATGGAAAATGCCAGAAGAAATAGCGATTTAACAGTTTAAACTTGGGAGGATAGGCAACTAACTGTTTGAAATTATATATAACTTGGCGTCGAAATTACG
The DNA here is from genome assembly GCA_020152595.1 of Chiridota heheva. Taxonomy (NCBI): domain Eukaryota; kingdom Metazoa; phylum Echinodermata; class Holothuroidea; order Apodida; family Chiridotidae; genus Chiridota; species Chiridota heheva. The sequence goes on from JAIGNY010000676.1 coordinate 304,591, forward strand.
TCAACCAAATGTTTTTTACTTTTATTTTTCTGGAATATTTATATATTGAGTTAAATTTAAAACTCAGCAGTAAACTTTTTTTGATAACTATGGTCTAATGGTGCAAATGTGTTTTATATCGGTGCGTTTCTTTATACATCGAATAATCACTTATCACAAGCAGACAAAGGTATACCTGATGAGGAATAATCAACTATTTGAGATACAATCAACTATTGAGGAATAATCAACTATCAATTAACTATGAGGAATAATCAACTATTTGAGGTACAATTACTATAGGAAGAATTTATCAAAAATAAAAGCGACGAGAATTACTGAAACTGTTAAAGAACCTTTCATGGTGTCATCGCCTTCTTTTCAAATAATAAAAAACTTCATTAATTTTCCAGCTCAATGGATCGCTGAGGCGGAATATTCTGTTCTAGTATTGTCGTGTTAAAGGGGCACTTGACCGAAAGACGGTTGCTCTGGGGTCTCCAGAATATTTGATCACTTCTCTTGTACGCAAAGGTACCAAATATCATCAATGTTACTAGATCTCTACTAGAACTCTGTTTTCCTATGGATCTTTTACTTTTGTTCCTGTGTACACCACGGGTAAGCGTTTCTGTTACCAATACTAATAACGCAAAGAGCGCGAATTTTGTTAAAAATCAAATAAATTCGCAAAACGGAAATATTATCTGCTTAGCCGATTGCTCCTTAAAAAGGACCAATGATACCATACGATATGATATAGTATGATATGATGCGACATGATATCATACTCTTTGTCAACGTTTACACCGCAGGAGTTTTCGAATATGTTATTAGTGACAGCAGAAAAATATTGGGCCTACTGCTCATATAATAATCCTGCGTGCAAAAATTTTCAAACACCAGCTGAAAGTAAATATATATTTTACCCATTGTTTTACATTTGAGATTCCTCAAGAAGTCAACAGTTTTGCATATGGAAATATGAAAACGATATACATTTCGTTCAACGTATTATACCAAGCTCATCGACATTATAGTCATCTATCTTGAATGACGTACGATGGTCTTTTTACAGGACACTTTTATATCAATGGCATTTAACTGTTAACAATTGACGATGACATCAATACTGAATCTGACTGCATGATCTGTTATGGCGACTTCCTACGCTTTTTATTTCTTCTCTTCAGGATTATAGTTAGCTTAATGCGCATTGAGGTCATGATACACCTCAGCAAACAATTTTCAAACATTCGAGATTCCAATTAGATAACATGTGAAACAAACTACAGTTAAGTTTAGCTAGTTTGGTAGCGTATTTTCTACATTGTTATTGTTCATCATTAATGATTTTTAGATATCGCCTATTGAACGTTTAAGAACTTATAAAAGATGAATATCAGAAGAAACGATAAATCACTTAAAAGAATTAATCAACGACTTCTGTAATCCATTTTATCAATCACACGATTTGTATGTTAGTAATTTTCCTCCTCATTGATTTGCTGAATAAAAAACATTTTGATGTTTTTAATAACAGATGGTTCGCGGTTTAATCAGGGATGTGCTATTCTGGTTCAATTACAACATGTTTTTTTTTTAAAGTACACTAAAGCACTTTGAATTTAATGTTGTTCAGGGTTCATTAGCATTTAAGAAAGAAACACAGATATTATACCGTGTGCCTCTTTCTCTCAGGAAACATTATACTTGCAAAACAGAAATCGAATCCAATTACTTTTGGAAAATCATATCTTGTTTTAAACACGATATCTAGGTTCCAACCCCTTCAGCCATCTCTATATGATTTATTCAAAATTTTAATATTTTTGAGATATAAACGTACCAAGGGAGGGAATGTTCAAGGACATCTTGTGAAAGAGATGAAGCTATTGTAGAGTAATCAATCAATGCATTCATAAAAGTAAAATGTGAGCTCAACCTTTCACAATAGTAGTATTCGGTTTGAGGTGCGTGGTTAGGCAGGTACAACACGAGCTAAATTGTTTCAAATAATTATATTCTTAACTTTGAAAATTGCAAAGTATTTATGGTAGCAGAGGTGTCCGTTTAAGAGTTTTCTGTTTTGCGAACTTCGAGTTTTGTGCAAGTTGGGTAAAAATTGAAGTTAAATTGACACTCTCTGTTCTGATATAGGCCTATAGAGTCGTTGTAAATCTTACGCTACTATTCGTTAAAGGAGAACAACTGATATGGAAAATTTAGTCATGCTTGTAGCTGGGTCACTTGGTACTTCCCCAGGGCCCACACATGGGTTTGAGATTGGGAGTGGGGATAGGATAAATTGTTGGCAATTGCCTATAAACGCTATTTGAAAATAATTGCTATGAAAATTGTTGGGGCCATACCGTTCCCAAGTCATAGAAAGAGACTGCTACCTGGAAATGATCATTTTTAAAATTTGTATTGAATACAATTTTTAGAAAAGATAAACATAAAGAATTTGAGCCTTCATTTCATTTCATACATCACATATTTAGAAATGATATGGAATTCCAAACTCTGAACTCGAAATCGAAGTATAAAGCTTTCAAAAACTGTTTTAATTAGAATTTAAAGCTATGAATAATTATTAATCAGACAGAAACTTTGATATTTGCCTATAGACGTTCATGATAGATAGTCAATGCATGTCAATTGTCATCTCATCAGGTGCGTTGAGATCCCCAACTGCCTAAATGTGTAAAATGGAGCGTATTTCGGTTCAGAATTATTGCATAATTGAAAAGGCTGAGTACTGGAGAGGATAAGGAAATTTTTAACGCTTAATGTTAAATTCACGCACTAACATTTCTGATTGTTTAGGGTATTTTTCTCCAAAACTTGTATTTTGTTTATTTGTTTCATGACTGCATGAAGGCCTAACGGCACCACGACAGCGAGGGTTAAATTGTGCCTAAGCTGCTAAGAGGTTAGATCATTCCAGAGGTAGGAAGAAAAACAATAGGAGGAGTCTTAGAGAAGTACGGCGACTAAAAGCCAGGAAGCTTGGATCGAGAAAGGAAGCGCAGGGGTGATACAAAAAAAAGGAAAAAGTAGGTAGAGGGAGTGGAAGAGGAGGACTAAATATGGTTGTAAAGGAAGGCACGATGAAGGAAGTAAATAATTTTATCCGAAGGGTTTTTCTGGAAGAGCTCGGCTAGGGGTGAGGGAAGCTCTGGGAAGGTTGTACATGGGGCAGGCAAGGAGGATATGATGGATTCTAAGGGAGCATTGACAAATCTTGCAGAGGAGTGGGGGAACCAGTAAGGAGGTGGGAGTAAGTGAAGTGGGTGTGACCTATTCTAAAGCGAGTAATGTGGAAGTTGTCGATACTGGGAGAGATTGTGGATGGTGAGTTTGGTTGGAATGGTGGGCTGGATTTCGTGGAGTTTGTTGTCAATTTGGGAATCCCATGAGGTTTGCCAGCGGTCACAAAGTGAAGCGATAAGCGTTTGATGTCAGAAAGGGTTTTGAGAAAGGGGGTAGAGGGAGGTTGAGAGCAAGCTTAGCAGCTGAATCAAGTCTGTCATTGCCGGGGACGCCAACATGGCTGGGTATCCAGACGAGTAGTTCGAACGCCCACTACGGAGGGTGATATCTTGAATGACGGCAGCAGCAGCTGTCTCGTCGCTTTCCTTGGAGTCGTCAGTGTAGATGGAGGTGTAGTTTGAGAGTTAGCCTTTGATTTGGTTGTGGAGGTTGATGAAGAGGTTGAGTGGATTTGGGTGTTGTGGTGAGTGGAGAGGCCCAGGTGGATAGAATGGAGGGGGTAGCCGAGGGAGGAAAAGTGGGCCAGGAGAAGTGCCAAGAATTCCGGGGTTGATGACGAGATGGAGGAAGTCGGGTTTGATGTGTAGAATTTAAAACCGTTATTGTTTCACCAGTCTTGCAGCCGGTTGAGATTAAGTTGGAGCTAATTTTCTACGAGAGAAAAGCTAGGGGAGGAGTAGAAAATGGTGAAGTCGTCCACGTAGAGGGTACGTTTGATGTTGGGACCAAGGTTGTTGGCGATGTTGTTAATGCTCAGGTTGAAAAGAGTAGGGGAGAGGATGTTGCGTTGGGGACGCCCTCTTATTGAGGGTAGGGGTTGGAGAGGATGTGGCTAATACAAACTTGAAACTGCCTGGATGAGAGGACGTTTCGAATAAAGATGGGGAGGTGGCCTCTGAGGCCGATGGTGTGAAGCTTGCGGATAGTGCCGTATTTCCAAATAGTGTCGAATGCTTTTTCGAGGTCGAAAAAGATGGCTATGAGGTGTTCCTTTTTTGCAAAGGATTCCCGGGTAGCAGTATCGAGCGTGATTAAGTGGTCCAGGGTATTGCGACGTTTCCGGAAGCCGCTTTGGTGAGGGGAGAAGATTCTGCAGGTCTCAAGGAGCCAGTTTAGTCTGTGGTTAATGATCCATTACATAATTTAAAAGAGACAAGAGGTGAGCCCGATGGGTTGGTAGCTGGAGGGGTCGGTGCTGTACTTTCACAATTTGGGAAAGGGGGTGATGATAGCTGTCCTCCAGATAGGGAGGAAAGGAGTGTGAGGACCAAATGTGGTTTTGGATGGTGAGTAGGGTAACGGTGGCCTTGTTGGGGAGGTGTTTCAGGAAGTAGTGGGGGATGTTATCTGGGCCCTTCGAGGTGCAGACAGCGTTGTGGATGGCTTGCTTTAATTCAGATAGGGTGAGAGGGGTGTTGTAGCTTTTAGAGTTGTCAGAGAAAAAGGTAATACTCCGGGTTTCGTCGCGAGCTTTTTAGGTTTTGAAAGCATTGGGGTAGCTGGCAGAGGACGAGATGTTGCTGAAAGAGGCGGCAAGGCGGTTAGCGATATCCATTTTCCCGATGAGAAGACTACCATTCCAGGAGAGATGGGAGACTTGCCCATCCTGCCGTGGAGGCTTTTAACCATACTCCAAATCTTCTTAGTGGGTTGTTGGTGGTGAGAGAAAAGATGAAGTTCTTTCAAGTGTTGGTTTTACTGTCATTGATAGTGCGCCTGGCTTTTGCACGGCTGATGCGAATGAGGTTGAGGTTGTGGGTAGTTGGTTAGTTTTGAAGTTCCTGGGGTTTTTTTCCTGTTCTTGATGACGATTTTGCAGTCATCGTTCAACCAGGGATTGGGGATGGTTAGGCGGTTTGGGGAATGGAGCAGGTGGCGATGTTAATAAGGATGTTACTGAAGTTTGACATGGGAACCTCACCCTCGAGGAGATGGGGGAGAGGTGAGAGTTGCAGAGGATTTCGAAAAGGGCCAGTTCGCTTTCTTAAGATTCCAATTGGGGTGTGGTCTGTGGGGGTTTGAAGGTTGGAGTGAATAAAGAGAGGGCAATGGTCACTACCACAGAGGTCAGCAGTGACCTTCCAGCTAAGATCAAGGAGGAGGTTGGAGGAACAGATAGACAGGTCACTACAGATGAGGGAACCTATGGCAGTGTGAAGGTATGTCGGGGAGCAAGGAGAGGCTGTGTTGACGAAGATTGTTTTCGACGAGCTTGCTTCTGGGAGTGGTGGTATTCGAGCCCTACAAGGAGTTGTTGGCGTTACAGTCACCAAGTAGGATGAAAGGGAGGGAGCTGAGAGATAAGGTTGTTAAGGCTGGTTGCCTGAACAAGTTGGCGTTAGGCAGAGATAGATATTGCAAAGAGTGAAGGTTTTGTGGAGGGAGATGGCCTGAAGGTCAGTGTTCACATGGGCTGTGTGGGATACCGTGTTTAACGAGAATGGAAACGCTTCCACAGGCCCTGTCGGCGTCCTCTTGATGTTTATGATAGCAAGAGAAATTATTGAGGAAATAATGGTCAGTGGTTTTCAAGACCTGGTTGAAGGTGGTGGCCAGAAGGTCAATTTCTTCCGAATTGGCCTTAAAACTCCTGATGTTCCATTATATAATGTTGTGAGTGTTATTGTTATTGGTTCTGTTGTACGCCATAAGGAGGCGGGGGTTATCTGGAGGAAGATCTGTTGTGTAAGGGGACTGGATTGTTTTTTCTTTGGATTTGTCTATGTTTATTTGGGAGCGGTTGTTTTTGAATGTCGGACGAAAAGTATGTTCGGTGGGTTCGGTAATCGAACAATCCATGTTCTCTTCAGTGTCATACATGTGGGTTTGGATGGTGGGCTTTTTGTTAATTTGTTGTTTGTTGGTTTGTTAGGTTGTTGTTTGTTGGCCAGGCTGGCTTGAGTTTGATATTTGATGACATTTGAGTGTTGGGGAGGGGATTGTGGGGGTCTTAGAAAAGGAAGGAAGGTTTGGAAGAGAGGTGGGGTGGTGGAGGTGGTTTGTGTAATGGGTGTGGTTGGGTTGTTGGCAAAGGTGATGGACTTAGGACTCGGTAAGAAGAGCCAGGTGAGGTCGGTTTGGGCATGTGAGTCAGTTTTAGTTGTGTTATGGGGCGGTATTGGTGTTTGAGGAGACTGTGCTTGCTTACTGACCCCCTGGTAAGTGGTGCTGGGATTAAGGGTTTTCAATTTTGTTTTCTGTTTTTCCTTAAGTCAGGCAGGACAATCTTTTGAGAAGGAGGGATGGTTGGCTGGATGTGAGTACCGTCACAATTGGTGCAGTGTGGGGTGCTGGTGCAGGAAACGCTGTCATGGTTCGGGGCTCCACAGTTGCCACAGCGCGCTTGGTTGTGGCAGTAGTTTTTCCCCGGATGATGGCCATATCTCTAGCACTTATGACAATGGAGAGGATTAGGAATGTATGTGTCGACTGGGAATCTCAGATAGCCAGCAGTGATGTGGGAGAGGATAGTTGGTGTGGCAAAAGTCAGGAAGATGGTATTGGTGGGTGTTTCAGCAACATCTTTCTTAAAGGCGAGGCAACAAGCCTCAGTTACATGTTGGCTGGCAAGTTCCTCAACGAGGTCTTCATTGGCCAAATAGACAAGGTCCCTGGTATATCTTGCCTCATATCATTTATGCAGTCCCAGTTTGGTACCATTTTTTAAAAGTAAAAGATAAAAATAGAATTAAATGTTTCTTGAGATATTGTGCCAATATAATCTGCTTAGACCGTGATTTACTTATGAATAAAGTCAATGATGCAGCAAAGAGAATTTGGCAGACTTGCCCAAAACATAGTTTCAACGAAAAACCACTCATTAAATTTAGAAATAACATTCATGTGCAATAAAACAAATTAAAATCTGAGAAACCCAGCCACCATCCCAAGTTTTAGAACAACACTTGTTTTTTTTTGTTTTTTGTGTATATAAAGCTGCAATTTTTTATTCATTTTGGTATTTTAGGGCCCTTTATTATAACCCTTTTTAACTTATCACTTTGTATTAATTTTCATATCTTTAATCGTTTTATTGTCTTATTTTCTACATTCTTTCCTTTCGTTTATTGTTCTGTATTGTATATTATTGTATTTTCCTATTTATAAATTGTACATAATTTATACTGAAAATAAATAAATAAATGACGCCTTTGCTGGAGGTAGGAGGTATGTCATGGGGGAGGGGAGAGAGAGTCAAGGTCAACGCAGAATCGTTCGGTCATATTGGAAAAATACCAAAGGCCGGGAGACCTAAGGCAACAAGAAACAAAGTCGCGGAACTACTGTACGAGAACTACTATACGAGAACCATTGTATAGTTACCGAAAGGGCGTGAAGGCCTGGTCACAACGGGATGGAAAAAATTAAAAGGAACGATCTTACCGAAAGCAGGCACCCATACACGAAGAGGAAATCTCGGAAAAAGAAAGTGCAAAACTTTAGGTGGAAAAGTGTGTGGTAGAATAACCAGAATGAAAAGTTTGAGAGAACAGAAGGAAGTCACGTTGCTCTCAACACACGAATGCACTTTTGTCTTTAAAACATTTTTTGTTATGACCCTAATGCATGGACTTTTCGGTGTTCAATTGCAAGGTTCTCATTTAAAAACAGCATTTCATGATATACACGTAAAAGTATGTTATATGATTTTACAGTTTTAAGTGCAATATTATATCTTATCTTTTGATACTGACGCCATATGAATAAAACTCAAGCGGTCTTCGAATTGTACGATTTGACTAACTGTTGCAAGCGTTTTAGCATTGCGGCCAACTTTTTAAGATATCAATTGGAGACAGGGTTTTTTACTCCTGCACTTGGTATTGGTCCCCGCTGATGCACATGATGCATGTGATGAATTTCTATTCGATGAAATATGTTATGTTTCAATGAATGCAAATATGACCAACAAGTGTGCATATGAAACTCGTCCAGGGTATATCTAGTACAAAAAAACCTTCCGTGTAACTTTACCTACAAGCCGTCCAAGAAATTCGCTTTCAAAATTATTGTTACTTTTCTTAAGTAACATTATTGTATTTCATTGTGGTCTTTCTTTGAGACACAAAGTCTGAAACTTATTTATGTAGTCTACTATATTTAGTTTGTTTAGAAGCGGGTTTTTGCAAGCTATGGAATATTTATTCTCTAAAGGGGTTTCGTATAAATATTCCTATTAAACATGAGCATTCCATAATATAGGGCAATTAAATAAACATAATGGGGGGAACTGCTGTGGTGATTCACGGGTGTAGCCATGGGGAGGGGCAGAGTGTACGACCCCCCTCCCATCCCAAAAAAGAAGGAGTAAAATGGCAATGGTCAAAAGGTCCAAAAAATTGCTAAAACGTCAAAATATTTCCCTAGGCGACGCCTAAACTGAAAGGCTCACTACACTCCTGGTATTATGTTCATTCATATGATAGAGGACTATTCAACAAACAACTTGGTGCAAAAAAAAACATGTTGATATATATATTTTCGTTTAGAAGTTATTGTCCTCCATTGACCTCCAGTATACAGCGTGATGTCATAAAGGCAAAGTTGTTTTTATAGAAAGACAAAATAATTGTCTTCAAACTGCCTTTATGACATCACATTTTACACCGCGAGGTCACACTGGTGAAATCTTTAAAATGGAATAAGATAGCAATATGTCTTTTTCACCACTTTGCTTCTTTGGTAGTGCTCTGTCATATAAAAATAATATGAAAATTTAACGGGAATATTCCTTTAAATTCTGCAGGGGATATTGCTTTGTGTTGTTTTCATAATTTAATAATGATCCTCTTCACAGTGCCACACATCATTGCATACGCATTATTTATCTCAATTAAAGAATACGCTTGGTGAAAAGAGTATACATATTTGTTTATGTTTGATATCTATCTTAGTTTAATTTGAAAATTGTTCATCGCAATTTCGGGTCGAATATAAGAATCATACCCAAATGTGTAAACCAAATACGAAGGGTTCAATTGGATCATCAACTGAACTGTAAAGATTTGTTAGACAAGTCTATTTGAATGAGTATTTTTCAGTTTGTTTATTTATATAAATAGATAAGACAAAGATAAGGCTTTCGTGTGTTTTAGTTGTTGTCTGAAGTATGCATAGTCAACTATATGAATTATGTTAACTGGTTAAGCCTTCGTTTACTTACAGTTTAAGAAAACTGTATGCATTCAGGCGTACAACCGTATTCTTTCGAATGCCTACAGTTTTCCTACACTGTATCTGTTAAGCATTCGAAAGCCCTACATCATATTACATGTTACGAAATTATATAAAAGTGTCTTTGAATGCTTGCATTCTTCCTAGAATGTAAAGAAGAAAATGTTTAACAAATTTCTGACTGGGTGGCAATTCAGATCCCCTCTTCCCCACGCTTGATTTTTAATTACAAGTTTCAAGACATTTAATAATTGTAAAAAGGAATCATGAAATTACCAAGTTTGCCAGACAGCTGAACAGTGGGATGGTACTGAGTAGAATTTATAATGGGCAAAGGGTCTCTAATCCAGGGCCCCCACACAAAAGGAATACACATAAAATACTTTAACATATTTAATAATGTAAATTGTGAGCTTGTGGCTCTTGCGAAATCACATATAACTTAGTATTGAATGATAGATGAAAGGCCCACAAACGTTCAGGAACAATGCTAAGCAATTGATTAATCTTTAAAGTAAGTTCGTGTTTGATCGGTATACGAATTCTACATGTTTAATTGACTTGCAACAGAGGTGAGTTTACATTTACCAACCCATCTAGCACACAACGTTATAAAACATTTTGAAATTATATCACTGTAAAATTATCCGATTTTGACTTGATGTTTTTTTGCTACTTACATATTCTTTAATCAGTAAATATATGTTAAAGCAATTTCGCTAATGGTATCGCCTGTATACATCTTTCTACCATGCACACCTGCAAAATATAGATTAAAAAAAAATAGATTAAATTCTTTCAAAAGAGTTCAGCTGGTTCAGTGATGTACAAAAAGGACGAACACTTGAAATATATTCTGCAATTTAACACTTGAATCTTTGAAAAAAAGTATACATTGTGAAGTATTAACAAATTTTGATGGTAAGTTTTGCTACTTTAGTGATTATTGAATGGAATGTTAAACAATGATCTAGTTAGTGTTGCCTAACCTTATCCATCATATTGTTATATTATTATAGAAGTTAATCTTTACTATATCTTAAACCGACTAAAAAACCTGCAATTTCATAATACTCACGCGGCTGCTTAATTTAAAGAAAAAAAATCTTCATTGAATGAGTGGGACCAGTCACAGGGCCGAGGTGGGATGGACTATGCCCACTACCTCACTCATTTTGGGTGATTGCAATCAAGTTACGTTCAATATTAATTCTTTTCAGAATACGCCCCACATTTTCGAAAATGTTCCAGCGTCGTTTCCTTGAGAAGACTAGGATCAGCAAATTCGTACGCTTCCCATTTATCTTACTGCAAAGACAAAAAAAATTGCCCTCAGATCCCTTTAATATTTTAACGTAAGCTACGCCACTGGATGCGTAGTCAGAGATGCCTCCTCCGCCACTTCTCTCTTATCTGTAAAAACAGTTGTACGCCATTAGAGAAAATGTGTCTACCTACAAGCTTATTCCCGAAAGTTGAACCTGTTTTAAAGACTTACTTTTTCGTTTTTGGTGAGTTAAGACTTTTTAAGAGAAAATGCCTCTTATGGCAAGCTTATGGTTTTACGACTGTAATCATTGTGAAATTAAACAAACTTACCCTTAATCTGTCGACGTGCGTTTAATGTAGCAACTCTTGCTTTGATAAATGTTTCATCAGTTAAGCAATCTGATACATAAACACTTTACCCTGGCCCCATTTCTAATACGTGCTAGCCATTATAATGTATATTAAAACAAAAGTCTGGGGATAACAACTCATTTGTGACGATAAATAAATGTTATGAAAAATGTCTCAAGTCATTATAAACGCTTTTATACCCAATGCCGCAAAAAAATGAATAAAAATTATTGAATTGATGGCAACAGGTATGTTTAGTATATTTATATACTCGTCAAGCTCACGCTAACAAGTTAAAACTTCAACAGTTCTGGCTACTGTTTATGCAGATTAATTTGATGTGCGTGAAAGCAATTATCTAAAGCTACGATTTCAATTCTTTTGTTCTACCGTAGATACGGTTGACTTTTTAGCAAATCAATATCAAAAGATTTGTTGATATCAAAGAGATTATTATATCATAAGGTCACTTAAGCCTCGACAAGTTAAGTTGTCACGCATTTCCATCTTATATGAAAAAGAACAAAATGGTAAAAACAAATTCTTAATCTGGTAAGGAAATAATTAAAAGCTTACGATTTATCAGACTTGCAGAAATGGCAGCGAAAGCAGATTAAGGGCTACATTTTAGCCTCATATTTTCCTGATTTAATTCATGTATGTCTTTACTAAGATGCCAGCATAACTTTTTTCATCTGAATTTTTTGAAATAAATTGTTCTCAAAAATAAAATTAAAAAAATTGCACATAGGACTGTAGGAAGCCAAGGACTGTGTGCTTTAACCACAGTTAAAACAGTGGGGACTGAAGTATACTCGAGTCTCCCACTTTGTCAGATCATTTCTGTTTGTTTAACAATTAAGCATGCAGACAATTTTCTCATTTTACTTTGCTAAAATGAATTAGGAAAAGGATATTTCCATAAGTTTTTTCTAGTGTTTCTCCTCCTGGATTCAAGATGTATAATTCAGCACGCCAATTGTTCAGAGAAAAATTATTTCTCGCTTTCATTGCCTAAACATTAACTAATTTATCATTTTACCAAATATAGCGGGCAATTTTCTTTTTGTTCGCTGAAAAACACATGTATTATATGCATGTATCTCCTATGAAAAAAATTCAACGCCCACAGGTTGTCAGAGAGAAAAGATTTGTTTTGCTTTCATTAAATAATCATTATATTCCTATCTACATTTTCTCATTTTTGTAAATAGATCACTTAAAAACTCTACAAATATGTCCTTCCTACGATTTGTAGTCAGGTAATGTGGGTATGAAGTTACTCTTTAATGGTCAGATAGTACTTGTTCTACAACATGCAGTAATTTCATGCTACGTTTCAGTTTCTATATAATCTTTAAAAAATATTTCATATTCTATTTTAGAGGTATACGATACCTCCATGCGAAGCTTACATCTAAAAAATGTACGTCTGATTGATTCTTTGCGAGGCCTCTTATACCCCGAAGAGCATTTTAACCTTTATGAAAAAATATGTGAAAACATATTCGTATTATATGAAATTTTCGAAAACTTAGGAAGGCCTCTCTGCTTTTGCATGCTGCGCTGAGGAAGATGACGACAGAAACAAAATTCGAGAAACGTGATACAAATATCAAAACATGAATAATATTATCAAAAACAAAAAAATATGTGATTAGGAGATGGTGACACACTTCTAGCGGCAGGGTCGAACATGTTCTTATTCAAAATGATGCATATGCTCTACATTTGATAGAACAAATATTGCAAACCTCACAACATTTTGTTAGAGGTAATAAAAACGTTAGGAATGTACGACGGAGCTCACAGCATGTATAGTTAATCATGATGGGTCTGATAAAAACACGATGACAGAACATGGAATACAAACAAGGACATAGAAATGATCACCTTCAGATGGGGGAGGGGCAAGATTCAACTCATAACGTTTCTGTAAAAAAATATAAAAAACAAGAGCCAACTTGCGAAGAATATAACACGTCATTTATTAATCTATTTTGTTCGTATCCAATCATTGCACTGTACGTATTACCTAAATATACAAACGTGGAACACAATTTTTATATAAAACAGCACTGTTGTATTTCAATTTGCTTATCTTATGAAATATTAAGCACTATGCTGTTCATTATAATTATTTTCAATCGAAATATTATGTTATCCTTGTAGGCCGTCAAAAGACTTAACTTTAGCGGCAAAAATTTACATATACTTAAAACGTTATTACGAAGATTATTAGAAAAATTTACACATAATTATTAAAAAATTATTCAAATTAATGATGTCATAATCTAAATAGCTGTCCATTTTCCAATGTATTTATATAGGCAGTTTGGGGTAAAACAGCTGGCACGACTAAGATCATTTTTTAATTTCAACAGCGTCCTAATCTGTTAATCCACAGCGTGAGGGGTTCCTAGGTTAAATGCCTGATGTTAAAGGAAAAAATTGTTCTATTGATCTGTGGACTGCATTCAAACAACTATACACCACAACTTTTGCATAACAAACAGACAAACAAAACTGCAGATCAATTAGGAAAGTGATCAATTTTGAAATTCAAGTAACCAAATATTAAGATATACTTGCCAAAGAAGTGTCAAACTGTCAAACTTGTTATTTCGAAGTATCACCAGTCAAGTTAATATGCAAGTAATGAGCCATGACGTAAGCAAAATGATGGCGAATACGAGCATTCATACACATATTTTTGTTTAAGATGTTGGGCTTGATTATTCACATTTTACAGTTTCAACAAATCCCTCGCCACCGTTGATTTAAGTCAAGTTGTGGGCTATAATTTTATATGTGATACACAAAATGACTTTACGGGAATAAAATGATTATTTCGGAAGCGCATTTTTACTTTTCGTCAAATAGATATTATTCTCCGCCATTCCTTTACATCGCATATGCAACAATGCAATACGACATATTAAATTGTTCTTGAGAAGAACGAACAATTTCTTATTCCTACCATCTGATCTAAGAATATATCCATGTTCTTACGGACGTGGGATTGTTTGTCTATTGACCGCTTGACCAGGACCTGTGCTCCTGTTGAAGGAGACCTATATAACTCACGTTTTCAACGAACCTCAACTTTCAATATTTTCATGTATCTTTCAATATTTCACTCAATAGGCCTATATTGAATTGATAAAATTACGGATGAACCGAAGTATATCAAACTGATTTACCATTCAAACCAGGAATTTCTCGTATAAACTTAAACTGCCTCTTTTTAATTTTTCAAAAAAAGAAAACTTAATGTGAAACTATTATAATCATTATTGTACTGTTTTAACAAAGTAGTAAAAACAATATCTACCGGGATTCTTACGGACGTGGGGTTGTTGGCCACTTGGCCGCTTGACCAGCTACTGCGCTTTAATACTCCCTGTTGAAAAGACTTCTATATCATTCATGTTTTTAACGAATCTCAACTTTCAATATTCTCATATAACTTTTAATAATTTACTAAAAATGTCTATACTTTATAGATCAAATTACGGATGAACCTAAGTATATCAAAATGATATACCATTCCAACCAGGAATTTCACGTATAAACTAAAACTGCTTCTTTTTAACTTTTCCAAATAAAGACAACTTAATATGAAACTATCATAATCATTATTATATTGTTCTAACAAAGAAAGCGAGCACAAAAAAGAATTGCACAATAAAGGATATACACTATGGTTACTATTTTGAACATTAATCAAATCCCTTGAAAAAATGTAGTCTACAGACATCTCCTAAGTATGTGAATGACTTCTACAATTTGTGAACGATATACAATGACCAAGTGAAACCAATTAGTTGTCTTTCTAGGTTCCTCATAACATTTTATATTACAGGCAGAGAGGCGCCGATCCAGGGGAGCATTGCCAGCCAGGGTTGTTTTGTAAAAAAGAAATATAATAAATTTTATTGTAAAACCATAATATTATTTTTTTCTTCAAACTATTGCATTACCTAAAACCAAACCAATTAAGGTTTTGCAATGATTGCAGAAAAATCAATTCCTTTATCCTACAAATTCTCATTAACCATGTAGTTAACAGATTAATGCATGCCCATCAAGCACATCTGACTTTCTATCATTTCTAAAGGGTTCATTTTCAAAACGGTATATACAATTATACAAAAATCAAGTGGTTTCTGTTTTGCCAATATCATCAAAATGGGGTTACATTTGTACATATACGAGCTTTATCCATGGCTGGTTTATGCATGAAAATAAAATGATTTAACTCTTCTTTGAGAAATTTTAGCCACTACATGCAGTCCACTGTATAAGATCGTCGGAAAATTGCCTAATTCATCCCGAACTGCTATAAAGGGTAATTTTTGTAACAATTCAAGTCATAATGGCAGAAGTGACGAGATATAAGAATGTAGCTATGTAAATGACCTTGGTATATCTTTGTATTGTTTTGCTGCGAGAGATATGCATAATTGTAATGGCATGCAATAAGGTTGATTCTGAATGTTTTATGAAAAGGTTATCACGCTAATTGCAAAGTGTTCTCTGTGTCTGGAAAACTTCTCTGATGAAAGAAGAAAGCTGCAAAAAATAATAACTGAATGCCTCGTTAGCTAGACCCACGAAATAACAAACACATATGCGCAAATTTGGACATTTTGCTTGAAAAGTTTTAAATACGGCGGCCAAAAATGTATTATAATAACTATCAGAAAAATTAACTTTGATGATGTCATCATGTACTGAAATGGTGAGATCACAAAGGTTTAAACGACAGAAGGCCCTGACTTCTAAGATAAACTAAATTCGAAAAACATTTCTGTATACATAACGACATTTAGCCGAAGATGAATCTTTGCGGCCCATCGATGACTTGTTTTGTGTGCAATTCCTTCTGCCCCGTCCTTCAGAATTATGTACAATCATCTCGCTTTCAACATGTTCAAAGATTTCTAGTTTCAAATTTGAAGATCTCTAAGCACGGCAATCAACTAAGCAATTCCCCAATGCAGCTATATTTTCAAGCACGTGAAGAGTCTTTGAATATTTCTTATACATTTCAATCAGGTGACAATTGTAGAACTGGGTCGTCAGGTAATCCATTCGTATGGCGCCATAACCAAATAGAAATGGCTGCCATAAAAGACTTCGTGTGGTCCCGTGAATTATTAAAGTTAATTTCTTTTTTTGTTCTTTCGTTTTTCATACATCTTTTTCTTTTTCTTCACATGAGTAAATAGTTAATGCATCTTAAAGACCATCTCCACCTATCTGCCTATTTTAGTAGCCTTTATCTCATCAAAATTCATTATAGAACTTCATAAATGTTGCAAGAAGTTCTAAAGCAGGACAGTTCATTGCAAACACGAGGTAACCTTGAGAATAATATATGCAGTTTTCATATCAAAAGAGAAGTTGAAGATGAATATTACGAATAAATCATAATCTACTGGCTCTTATACCATCTCTCATGAGCAATAAATAATTGATTTCAAGCAAAGCTTCAAGTCTTGTCGAGCAAATTGCGTGACAATTATCGCCAGCGTTACTATTTTTCCATTATATTTCAGAATCAAAGTCATAAGATCCTCTCATAAATGAGGACAATTTATATGCAAAAATAAGCTAAAATTGCTATGTGAACTATCGAGTAAAATACTGGCTGATCATAATCAATTTTAAGATACTATATTAAGGCAAAAGACAATAAGTGATTATCATACGTTGCGTGACTGATTTTATCTTCATCAGATACACATAGAGTATTTTGCCACCCACATGCACCATTGGGAAACTAACATGTGAAAATGGGGGATCACTTGATCGAATAAATGAAAACATAATGGCATTTTAACCACACTGCGACTAGTTCTCAAACAAGTGATACTAATATGGCAATTGTGCAGCATTGGTTTGATTGATTTAAAATTGTTTTCCATTTATATTTCAATATCGCGGTCAATTCGTTTTGACAATACAATCAACCATATCATCCAGCACTTCCAACCATATGTGACTCCTTTCACGAATAAAATCTACCGCCCTACATCTAAATCTTATGCGTCTAACCTTATGCGTCTGGCCTAAGAATAGAGTTACAATTTACTTCGCTGATTTACCACTAACCATATAAAAGCAACGAATCTTACCAATGCTTACATTCTTCAGTCACTCTTGATAATGCTAACATTGATTTTGAATGTTGCCGTCTAAATAATTAAGTGACTCAGTAGCCCCGTCCGTTGAAGATGACTATTAGACGCAAACAACTTGGAAATATGGAGATGGCGACTCAAAATGAAGTGCTGAAAAGATTCGAGCTTTGTAGAAATGCATCTTCATCTTGATTTGTTGAGCTTTGTGTTCATAGGTTTTCTTATCCATGCTTTGATTCAACGAATAAACGTCTGGAATATCAATCCTAAAGCATAAAGTTCAATGATCAACGTATAGAGATGTAATGCAAAGATGATCCAATAATTCAGCGCCTGTAGGGGAACGAATCAAAGCTTGGATCTGGATATGTAAATCTTTAAACATAAAGTTCAACAATTCATCACCTGGAGATGAAATCGCACAAAGCGTAAGTTCAACAAATTTATGCCTGGAGATGTACTTCTCTCGGAATCGGAGTTCAACAAATTGTGCATTCTGACGAAGCTGAAGTTCAACGAATTGACGCCTGGCGATGTAGTCCTCTCCGAAGTCAGCTATTCTAATTTCCTTTTGGATGAACCTGTATCGCCTTTCCATTAATTTTAACAACTTTACCAGCTGCATTTTTCGGAGGTGGTTTGGCTTTTTGTGGTTGTGGCTTTGCGTGAGGTTTTTCCTGTGCTTTCGGTTGCGGCTTCGCTTGCGGTTTTGGTGGAGGCTTTACTTGCTGCTTCGGTGGAGCCTTTGCCTTAAATGCTTGTTTCATTTTGTTTTGCATTGCTGCCCCAGATTTTACACCTTTATTAACAACAGGCATTTTAAAGTTTACTTTCAGTTTTTGTATATTGACCGAAATATTCGTGTACAGAGCATTAAGAGTATAAATAGGTTTTGGATATATCAAATTACTCAGCCCGTCCAGTCGAAACCGTGGTTTAAAACTTTTCAGCAGAGCATGTCTAGGAAAGAAGAAAAAATTGTATACCCATAACAGGTGCTTAAAAGATTAGTTTAATGGTTAAGCGTTCAGGATCTTAAAAGAAACAAAAATGGTCAAAAAACTTAGATAAAGTATTCCATTAAACGAAATGTCTGGTTTGGAAAGTCTACTGCAGAAGGTTGACACCTTTATCCTCACTTTCGTAGCAATTTTTAATGTATATTAAAGAGAATTAATTTTGTGTTTTCACTAAATAATTTTTTCTTCAAAATTTCTCTTTCATATAAGATGAACTTCCTGGACCATTGAACTAATTTCTTTAACATCAATATTGAATAGAAGTCGATGATAATAAAATATGATGAAATTAATTTAATGGCGTAAGAATGTAACACAATTAAGGTTTGCTATATTAACAGATAGACAAACGGGAATACCTCTTGCACAGTTACGTAAGTTGCAACAAACAGGAAAGACTTGAGAATCGTGTCTTAAAATTTTGTTTTGAGGTATTGTGTCGCAGTACCCTTCCCATCATCGGCCTAGGGAAAATGGTCAACATCCTATTAAAGCATTAGCCTCTTATGCATCATAATTATATCAGAAAGGGAATATCTTATAAAACGTGGCATACCTTTCTTTCATTAGTGGCGCACTTTGATGGTGGTGATTAATGACATCGTAATGACCTTTAGGCCCTTTGACCCTTGTAATTTCAAACCCTGTCTCTTTCACTCTGTTCCAGATCTCATCGTCCTCTCCACCCCAACCCCAGTAAACATTTGGAAATCCATTTATAGCGTTGATTTGGCCTCTGGTCAAGCCAGTGACTGCACCAAAAAAATTATCATACGGGAGTCTGTAAGACAAACAATTTGAAATCTTCTGATAATCAATGAATTTGTTTTACTACATCGACGGAAACAATGTTTCCTTCAGAAATTCAGCATGGTATAAGAGTTTAATTCTAACATTTTATTAACGAAAGTGTTGTCAGGTTGTCGCGAGCTCCACGTACTACTATCTGTACCATACTGACATGTTCTTCCGTTGGAACAGTGGAACGTGTTCTTCCTGTTAAAAAGTGACGTCACGAATTGGAGGCAAAAAGTCAAAACAACACAAAAATTACTGAACAGGACGTCACGAATTGGAGGCAAAAAGTCAAAACAACACAAAAACTACTGAACAGGTAACAATACTCATGTCAGACTGCCAGAAAAGTTTTCAGTTTATTTTTGCATAATTTATTTTAGGGACGCTTTGAGAGTAAAACGCCATAGACCTATGGTCAATTGTTGCCGATAAAACTCGAGATGCGCAAACAATAGCACTTTACATCAGAGTCACAGGCGTGGGATGCTTTAGGGTCATGCTATCAAATGACTAGAGAGGGACCAGGGATGCTAAAGCACCAAAATTATCAGTCCACTCGGAGAGGGGCACTCGGATCATTGAGTCATTGTGCCGTTCATCTGATGTAAAAAATATTGGAATTTATTCCAGCTCCTTCTATACAGTGACATGTCTTACACTGGCTCCTCTTGTCCAAAAGTGTTTTAAAATAAAGTAGGCTTAATCAAACAGACCCTCCACCAGAAAGCAATTGATCAACGTATTTTTTGTTCAGCTTGGTGTGCTTTGGAAGATTTCATATTTGGGAAATTATTTAAAGTAAGATATTTAATCATCACATGGGTTTAGCTTGGCAGTTCAAACAAATGCTGGGCTAAAATTTAAAAAGAAAAGGATTTAGTCATGCGGTCCAGTGTCACATGGTATTTATATTTCTAAGGTCAAGGTTTAAATTTCTTTAACCTTTCTTTTGATTAGATCATAAGAGGTTAGGCCTTTTCAGACCTCTTCAAGAACCTGGAAGGGTGGTCTACCGTGGATCCCGAAGTACAATCATTCATAAACATACAAACAGCATAAACTAAAAAGAATGATGAGTTTGTTAGGTCTATGCGACTTCAAAAATTGTTAGCAGCAAATTTGAATATTCATCTTTGAATATTCATATCTTAGGCATAAAGTATTGAAATCTTACTTATATTTCCATCGATCAGAGCCACTCACAAAATGGCGTGGCATTCCACTGCATCCGTAGTAATTGTAATCGTTCAAGGCCAAGTGGTCGACGTCGTGAAAAATGAAACAGTCCCATTTTGTAAAATTTAAGGCTTCGAGGAAACCGACATTCATAAGCATTGCTCGGTTGAAAATAATATTATTCGCCTATTATTGAATCAATGAAGGAAAAAATGATGATTATGAATAATTTATGAAACGTTCATACTTTGGCGTTATTTGAAAATTGCTTTAAATATTTTCAGATTAAAACACAACCAAAATGTCATTTATTTGTTGTGGTTTAATTTTCAACCCTATTATTACTTTTGAAGAATGATATTTCGTAAAAATGTTCAAACATGACTCACTTTTTAACAGAGAGCACATTAAAAGTTATTTGATTAAGTCTCTTTAAATTTTCCCTACTTTTTTAATTCCCTTCAGTTGTTTTCAATCAATTATCTAATGCAATGTGTTAGAAATTTCAAAAGTATAATCAGATAATGGTATATACACTGAAAACATATATACATTGAAATGGTGTGTAGAAACGAAAAATGTTCTCATACGTTGAAATTTACTTCATTTTTGTTCGCTCAGCTGAAAGCCTTTTAAAGAAATTATTTATAATGTCTTCCTAATGGAAAAGAGAAACATATTTCGAGCCCGGGAAAAAACAATCAATGGTAAATTTAGAAGTAAATCGTGTTACTTTTACTATCGTACTAATGTATTAATGGGTAATAAGACTCGACGTGAGATGAAAGTGTATCAACGTTACATAGAGGCTTTCAAAATTTTGTTTTAAGATTAGCATAACTTGGCTGAGCACGAAGCTTAAAGGATTAGTTCAGTGGTCCAGCAAGTTCATTTGATATAAAAGAGGATTTTCAGAGAAACAAAATGGTGAATAAACTACTTCAATATCTTACTCCGTTAAGGAGATTAAAGTTTAGAGCTTCATCTTATCTATGTACAAATTACTGGTATAGTAAGTCTACTATGGAAGGTTTGCGCCATTCTCCCCACATTCTTAACAATTGTTACTGTATTTTAAAGAAAATTTATTTAACTTTCTTACTATTTAAATTATTTTTCTCGAACTTTCTTTAGGTGGTAAATTACTGTTAATCTTACAAGATTCTGTTTTACTACTTTCTGACATTTCCAATGGTTTTAAGCCACACAATCACAGGACAAAATATGATAGAATACATCAAGACTTCTGAGTCTTAGCTGTGATGTCACAACAAGTCTGAATCAGCCGGTTCTACACAAATGATACTAAACTTTATACTGAAATATCTGCTCAACGGAATAAGAATTTTGAATGCTTTCTTCACTATTCTATTTCTTTTGAAGTCCTCGTTCATATAAGATGGACTAATTGGACTTGCTTGACCACTGAACTAATCTTTTAACTGAACTAAATCACCGCAAATCGTTACAAATTACAATTGTTGTTAATAGTGTCTCAAGTTCATACGTGATACGGATAAAAGTGCTTGGCATGTTTTTCCAACCCCATCTGCCCCTGTTCAATGTTGCATTATATATATTATCAAAACTTTATTTTTAAATTGCATCTCAACATTGGGAAGAGGTCGTAGGGTAAAGGGTCAAGACTTTTGTCCCTGATTGCAATCGCGGACAAAAGTACTTGCAAGGTTTTCCCTCCTCTTATATGTTCAATGTTGCACATGTATTACCTAAAACTTTCTTTTGCAATTTGCATCTCAACATTGGAAAGGATCGAAAAAATGAATATATAAACATGTACCTGTTCCACAATATAGAATGCAAATTCCAGTCGTTGTCTTTGTAGAATTGGTATCATGTGATTTAGGATAATGGGTAAATGGTGAGACCGATTCCTGTACGGGATGACGATTGCAACCTACAAAGAGAGAAACAAGATAAACGTTTTAACACCATCCGCCTGAAACTGGAACGCTTTTTTACTTATCCATATATACAAACTTCAGAAATAGGTTAATTACTTTGTAAGACTGTAATCCATATAGGCTAGACAAATAGGTACAATTAGCGCGAATAGAAGAAACTCTTGTGTTTAGCTTGGAATCAAACCTTTTTTAAGATTTTCTTAGTTTCTCATAGCTATCATGAAAATTCATCATGTTGAAAAGCAAAGCGACTGTAAAATTTGTTTTAAACTGTAAGTGGGTGTGGTTTATATATATTATAGGGATACTTTCGGCAGCAATTTCTAATGCCCGTTGGTGGTTGGTTGGTGAGGTGTGACGACATGACGACAGCGATGGTCAAGTTGTGACAGAGATATTATACTATGTCGGAGAGGATTGAGATTTAGTAATTGATAAGATTGATAGTGTGAAGTTTGTTACTGGTCTCAAGATTCCAGAAGTCTTGGCAGGTCTTACTGAGGTTGCTGGATATGGTCAAGCGGAAGTCAAGAGTGCGGAATAAGTATAAGTGAATGTAGTTAGTATTTACAAAATGTAAAACATATTAGAAACCGGCTTGCAACTGCCCTCAATTTGTATATTTCGAGGGTTTTCCGTCAAACCACGCCACGTATAGTCAAACTATTCGAAATAGTCAGCTTTCTTCTCTTTAGCCAAGTTTTTATGACAATGGGAACTCGTGACACTGAAGAATGTTATACAAGTACAAGCAGCATGTATGCGTGTCAGCATGGCAATAAAGCAATCTGATAATAAGATGTTGTTCCTGTCCAATCCTGTGAAAAAAATTCAACTGATAGGTTCTACCATTGTCAAACCTGTTCATACACAGGGAATATAATTTCTTATCATTCTAAGTTTGACATCATGGTCAAAACGAACATAGTAACAACAATTGCAGAGACATGTTGTAGAACTCAAACACTTTTAGGCATGAGCGTCAAGTGGCTGGCGACAAGGGGAAGAGGGAATAATTAGGAGATGAATAATTGTTAAACTGCAACAAATTTGTCTTTAAGTGACTGGCATTGTAGAAGTAAAATTCCCATTTGCACCTTTCTTAAATCTGCCAATGTAAGTTCTTGGAGATTGAATGAATGGTGGTTAACATTCACATGAAGTTCTTCACACTAAAAAGATATGACCTGATATATTAGTCTTGTCAAGTTTCAACAATTTTTTTCAAACAAGTTTCTAGTAAAATCACGACACGCTCTTCAGCTCTTAGTGAAACTGTTGGTACATCTTTTTGGAAACTGAGGAGTTGTTGTTTCTGTAAACAGTAACATATGTAGCTATTTTGTCTTAACTACTTGCGAAGGGGTTGAATTCATTTGGATTTTACCTTCCATCTTGGTAAGCAATCGGTAGGAATCCAGTGTCCACCTGGAAGATAACTGTATTTCTTTATTACTGAAGCTTCAGGGGCCAATCTCTGATCAAACAGGATCTTCTTGTCCACTTTTGTGGCATTTTTCAAAGCATTTTGTACGACTGTATTCGAACGATTGACGGAAAATCTGACAAAGTCCACGGTGTCGTTGAAAATAGTCTTCTCCACGTATTCCATTGTTCTGTCGGCGGTGCTAGGTTTCTTGAGACCAACTGTTCGAGACGAATGATTCATGAAACATGTTATATAGCTGCAAAGTTTTGGTTAAATAAGGCAGCAAAGTGTCGAAAATAATGCTTTTGACTTCGCATATTTCATTTTAATTTACTGCAAAGTTTTAGGATGCGACGACTTATTTCGGCGGGATTTCGACGCATTTT
Source organism: Chiridota heheva (assembly GCA_020152595.1). Taxonomy (NCBI): domain Eukaryota; kingdom Metazoa; phylum Echinodermata; class Holothuroidea; order Apodida; family Chiridotidae; genus Chiridota; species Chiridota heheva. The sequence goes on from JAIGNY010000676.1 coordinate 328,522, forward strand.
CTTGATCCATTTACTTAGCAGTTCCAATTATTTATGATTCTTAAAATACATCTCCTTAATTTCGTCATTGATAATTATTTCCTTCACAACTGATGGCTCTCTAATAAGGACCCTAACCCTTTTCCTTAAAAAAAATCATGGCAGACAATCAATGGGCAAATTACAAACTTTTGAGTACAAAATATGTTGATATTTAATTCAATTCGTTTGAAACTAATACCTCTTTCGCTTACCTAAATAAGGGATTTCTAGCTCTGGACAAACTCCAACGGCGTTTGGCTGGCAAGAGAGGCAAGCTGTGAAAGAGAAAATGAGAATTGGGGTGAGAAAAAGTCGCACTATGTGACCATCAGTAAACTAGAGGCTCAAACAAAGGGCGCAAGTGTCAACAGAATTGATGCAAGGATCTATGATTAGCCAAAAGAGCCATAACGTACACTGTTAGCTGCAACGCGTCGTCTTAACTTCGACAACGCGTTGCGGAAAGTGTTCTACAACAAGTTTCAAAGTTTTCTCAAACGCGTTGTAGAAAGGTAAGCATGTGATGCTAATTCCCTTATCTTATTGGTTTCTCTACAACGAGTTGTAGAAAACATCCGCAAAGCATTGCAGCAACACGCTATGACCCTTTTGGCTTGCCATAGTGTGGGAGCTAAGCCAAATGGAGCAACAATCATGCAACGGTTAAAGGGAGCCGTTAAGATTAGTAGTTTTAAGAAAAGTTGTCGCGTCCTTGCCTCTAAACTGCCTCTAAAACGTAGAGTTCAAAGGAACTGGCGCCAGGGGACGTGGTTATAGAGTGCCTTTCTCTTATGCCATTCGTAATAACGTCATATATTAAAATTCACGTCGGGATAAAAAATATACTGTTAACAATTATGAATTATTCATACCAAACATTTTCGTCACAAAATGTGTGAAACTCAGATATTTCAAATACAACCAAATTCCTGCGCTGTATTTTTCTTTTTCCTCGTTTTTATTTTTGGTGAAGAAGATTGTACATTTTCTCCAGTTGAATACTGACTTGGTCCTTTTTTCCCTTAGCAACGTCCGAGGTTATGTATTGCTTTCTATTGTAACATTTCTTATGATGCAGTGTTATAAATTTTAAGTTTGAAATACCTCTGTGAAAAATGTCTTTACCCGGCGAAACTTAAAATTCAGTGATAAACCTTTATTGCTTCAATGAATAAATATTATCTACTCCCTTTTATATGCTTACCACGCCGTTTTTGAAATATGAGGAATTAGAAAAAAAAGCTAGCACTAGAAGTGAGGGCGTTCTTTTAATGAATTTTACAGATATATAATCCACAATAGACCGATAAACCTCATACCTCCATAGCCCACAGGCGAAGTGAGCGCAAAGGTCACTTGAATTTTCATATTAACCAGAAAATGTCAACACCGTTGCGTGCTAGATATGCATTTGATTTTTTGGAAGACCTCCTAAAAAAACGCCCTCACTAGTCGGTCTAGTGCTTCTTTAAGCGCGAAACAGTCATTTTAGATATTCAAATATTTTCAACAGTATAATTTTGTCGCTAAGATTGTGGATTCTGAATCTTACAATCTTAAAATCCTTCAATTTATATGACAAATGGATCTCTCAATTAATCTTTAGTGTACATTATTATCGCAAAATATAAACAAAGCGGTTCCAGGACGTCTATGTTAGGTATTTTACAGGTTCTTTAAAATAGGAATTCTCCTGGACTGAAGTAGCAAAAAAATTCATCAAAATCGCTTAACAATTGACCACTATCAGATTATACAGCATTCTAAGGTATGAGGCACCAGCATGCAATTTTTGTGTGTGTGCATATTTACTAAAATAAACTTGATGGAAACACATAAACTAAAAGTAATATTGTAAAAGTAAAAAGGAATATTCCGGTGAATTATTATATGATATGAGGACTGTTAATATACCATGTGGTGTCAAATCATGTTGATATCGTTTTTCCGTTGAAGAGTTATTGCATTTGAAAAGAAATTGAGCGAATATGTTAAAAAGTGACCTTAAAATGCACAATGTGATGTCATAAAGGCAAACCCAAGACAATATAATATGTGTGTATTTCTTTGAAATTAATTGCCTCTTCTAAACTACATGATATTTATTGAGATAAAGTATATCATGCACTTTTATAAGAACGTGCTTTTCCCAGGAGATTTCAGACCATCTGCTCATAAACCTTACACTTAAAAAAAAAAGATATATGTATATATATATTATAAGAATTTTAAAGAAATACATAAAATTGTCTTGGATCTGCTTTTATGACATCATATATTACACTGCAAAGTCAAAATGATGAACTCTTCAAATGCATTTACTCCGAAACAGAATCAGATAAACACGATTGATCACCAATTTGTATCTTTAATAGTCCTCTATCAAATAAATGAAAATTCACGGGTATAGTCCTATAAAGCTTTAAGCCACATATGGTCGATTACCTTGGTCAGGAACACGTCTGGATTGGAAGTCGAGTTGTTCAGGTGGTTTTTCTTTTGTGGTTGGACTCGATGGAACTGGTTTGATTGCAAACATTCCCGCTGCATCATCTGGCATGTCCAGCAAGTCTCGAAGACTCCGTAGTTTTCTTTGCCCATCATGCTGTATGGAGTAAGGAATCGCGGGTTTATCAATCGAACCTGAAAGTAGAAATAAAACAATTAAATTAATAAAAATTCACCCAAACCTTATTTGGTTCCGATGCGATAGCATCAGGAACCTATGCAGTCATGATGGTGTGTGTGTGTGTGTGTGTATGTTTGTGTACTGATACAAGTAGCACTATGAGGCCTGTGTGTTTGTGTGGGAGGTGTATGTGTGTGGGGGTGCGTTTACATTAATATTCATTTAGTGACCTTGATCTGACAACACATTAATCGGTTAAGAACCCAGGTCGCGTTTGAGGACCTGAACACATGTCCTTAAATGTTTGTGCTGTAAACAAGAACAAACATTTTATCTAAGATGGCGCTAGATAAGTTTTATTGATGTCCCTTAATGAACCGGTTGAATCTGACATCTTCTCGAAATGCTAAAATATCCGCCAACAAAGTTGGAGAGGTTTTGTTTTCGCCTGTGTTTGTTTGTTTGTTTGTCTGTCATCAAGATATCTCAAGAACTGAAGAATGCACTTAGATTAAATTTGGAGTGTGGTTTTGTTACTGCTTAAGGAAGAAGTGATTACAATTTTGATACATATTGAAACAGGGGACGGATGAAAAATGGGGACATGTTTTTGCCAATTGGTATTTGTTTGTCTGTCATCAAAATATCGTCAGAAATTGGATTTTGATTAACTTTGGTATGTGGTTTTGGTGTTAACTTTTGGAATGTGGTGAACTATGAATTCATACCATGAAAATAAATCCAACAATACATTTTCTTGACTCAAAGAAACTTAAATCAAGTGGTCTCTGGAATCAAAGAAAATAAAACAACTGGTTTCTGCCATGAATGGGAAACGATGGAATGTGGGTCTTGAATGAAAGGAACTCAAACAATCAATGCTTCGCCTGAATAAAAGTGAAAATAATGGTATGGCCTTGGAAGAAACCAAGTCACAAGATAATCTTCAAGTATTCACAGAATGCAAATGATTATTACAGTTTGTTTGTTTGATGAGAGTTTAACGGCACCACAACAGCAAGGGTCAAATTGTGCCTGAGAGGTTAGATCATTCCAGAGGTAGGAAGGAGAGTAAACAGGGGGAAATTGAGAGAAACGCGAGAACTAAAAGTCAGAAAGCTGGAATCGAGAGAGGTGTATGGGTGGAAATGCAAGTGAATATTACAGATCAAAACTTTGGGATGAATCTTGTCATCTTGGTGGGCCTAAGATTTCTGAGGTAGATTATATTGAGTATGGGAATAAAATGAACTCTACAATTATTCTTGACATTAAGGAATAGCAACGGGACGGAGGTATTCGCTCTACATCAGCTGCAGAATGCAAATATTATAGTTGCGTATGCACTTGCATAGCAATATTGAAGGGGGAAATGCTTCTGGTGCATATGTATACTGCAGCGGGCAACACTTCACACTTGGTATCAAAAGAGTGAAATTACATTTGTATACAAGGAGGCCCTACTCATTTAACTGAAAAGAAAAACCTGAAGTGTACACCCCCCCTCCTCCCCCTCCATGACACACCATAGTTTTTTAGCTAATTGTTCTTGCCAAATTGGAGTGCAATAATAACCAGTAATATTATTTTGATACTTATTCAAGCAGAAAGTGCGCATGACGTGTGTATCGGATTATCAGTTATAGCAGGAGCAAAACTGACATTTTCCGCCCTTAAGTTGAGCAGCCAGAAGGCCAATTTTATTAATGTGGTCTAGTATTTTGAAGATGTTTGGTACGAAATTCTAAATTTTGATTCTAAATTTAAAGCCAATGTATAGAAGTGTTTGGTACCAAATTAGTTATTCCCTGTCCCCAATTGCTTACAAATTTGAGAATTTTGGTACAAAGCTGGTTTGCGTTTGGTACTCAAAAGCAAATTTTCCCCAAATATTCCAAAAGCCCGAAACTTCATCCCGGCCCAAGAATATCTTTATCCGGTAGCACAAGGTGGGGGCCAAGTTCGTGCAGCTAAAGAAGAAAGTGGTAACACAGGCCTAGGCTGATAAACCCCTATGGTATACACAAAAATACTATAAAAGACTTGGGTCTCTAACATGTCGATGAAAGTGTCACTTCTCTTGTAAGGCTTTGGTCGTATAGATAGTCCTGGCTTCAAAATTAAAATGATGGCCCCACTTTTTTATATTTAGATATTTTGTAAACTGGTAAAGGTGATTATTTTGTATTGTAGCCTTAGGCTGATATTATGATTTTGCCCCGCTAACTTTTGGTGAGCAAATCCCGCTTATCAGTTTATGGCTTTCATAGTCTGCACTTCTACTTAAACTTGTCAATCCGCAATATCTTTCCAATTCGGGGACATATCTTTGATGGTCGATATTTTCCAACCAATTAAGATACGATATTTATAAAAACAAGGATTTATAATTGCAACTATACGTAATTATCAATATAATTTCTAACTGTCATTTCTAACTGTTATTTATATCAATCTCTTGTAAAGCACTATGGAGTTCAGGTATGGAAATTATATCTCAAAAAAAATAGCTTCGATTGAAGGAATTTTAAGAAGAATGACTAAAATGGTGCCAGCGTTACGCAATCTTGCTTACAGAGAAAGACTCAGGGCTCTGAATGTACAAACACTACAACAACGACATTTACGCCAAGACCCAATTACAATGTTTATATTTTTCGGGGGCACTTGGCATGATTCCGGATCATTTTATTACAGTGAAATCAACAGGAACAACAAGAGGTAGTTCAACGAAGATTAAGCCACGTTTGGCTAGATTGGGATGTTTTAGAAAGTCATTTTTGTACGGATATGGAAGCCATGGAATGAAAAATCAGAAGAGGTCATTCGAGCAGCAACTTTACTGGCATTCAAGAAAGAAGTGGGGAAGGCGCGATCTTCAAGGGCATCAGCCATCTATCCCGAGTACGGGCATACATGGGTATTGACCGTTACGGTAAAATAAAATAAAAAATTGTTTGAAAATTCTTCGTGGGGTTCAGCCCAAATTGAGAAAAAATTGAAAGAAAACCTCCTTATACTATTATAGCAATGCTTATTATGTATCCAAATAACCTCACCTCTTTCAGCATTTTCAGCAACATAATCCCAGAAACTCAAAGTAGATATAAAGCAGCCGCTGAGGAGTGAAATGATAATTGCTACCACATAATTTTGCTTGGGCTGACAAAAAATAAATTTAGTTGCAGTTACAAGACCGATACGCATATAGTAACTCGTGCGTGATGCACTCCTTCTCATTTTTACATTGGTTCAGTGTAAATCCTTGGTCGTGTACTGTTTACCGAACACCGAAACTAACAGCTTTTCCGACGAACTGGTCAATTTGCAGGTTTCTCCAGCTCTCTTTCTCAGTTTCTTGGTTATTTTCAACATCTCTCAAACAATATTACAAAAATTTGGCGACCTTCGAAACAACAATGGCGGGATGCATATGAAATTCCTTGTGGGAGACGCCTCTTCTTTAACAATTGATACGTCAAAGTTACGCCATATCAATTTTGGAGAATATTTCTTGTTTCACACTGGCTTTTGCGACGACCGCATTGAGACTACATGTTTTGGTTTTTTGGTGCAATTCATGTCTAACACTGTTAAAACTTAACATATCTGAAAGAAGCTCCAACGTGTAGTAATTCATGGAGCAGAACATCAAACCAATTTCACTGAAGTATCGACTGTGTATTCTATTGATTTCTTGAGGTCCCGTTGATGTGTCTGATTGTTATGGTAATACATAATTACGTAATCATACGAGAAGAATAATAGCTTCTGTTCCAGTAGGTGGGAGCACCGTAAATCTATTGTGACCCCAAATCTTGAGTAGTTCAAACCATGTAGTCAACCTATCAACACAGACTGACAAAAGAGGAAATGTTATGGTGTGGGTTACCACACCATAAGAAGATGATTCGCCGATGTAAGCAGATTAGGGAGAGGTTCTCTTTGCAGTCAAACTTTGTCAAAGTGAATCAAACAGATTTTATTGAATGCTGCTGAAAACTCGAATACCGATATAGCCTTGCGACTGATGTCATCGGTTCATCTAGATGCGTAGGAAGTGGGAGAATCGGGGAGATTAAAATTAAATAAAGAAAAAATTTAAATAGTTAAGAGGCTACATTTGTATTGATAATAAACTTACTTTTGTAGCTCATTTCAAAGATGTGTTTAATCCAGGGTGAGGGCACGCATTTGATATCTTTTGAGGTTAGCAGGCTTCTGGAGCTGTGGAGAAGCCTTTAGCGCACCATTCTATTTCAGTTAAGAGTTTACGTGCAACTTATTTGTTCTATTGATTAGTCTTTTTTTGCCTGTCCGTGAATTAACAAATCCACTAAGGAATAATTAGAAAAACTTCAGAATAAAGCGCTAAAGGTTTGCTTCCATCTCCCGAATAACATTAACCCTCTGGCTTTAAACATGACCTGCCTTCTATAGAGGAAAGAAGCTTAGAGAGAGAGAGTTGAACACACAATTACAATGACGGGGTCGTCGCCTGCGTATTCGCTTATGATAGTACAAATGCTATCACGAAACGCTTAATACGACCCAGACGAGAACACAGGTACGACGTACGGACAGACATAACATCGACAACCAAGTCAATGTCCACGGCCTTTGATAACCAGTTGTGGTGCACTGGCGTGTCTACCCACCCCAGGATTGAACCCGGGGCCTCGTGGTCTGTAGACAGGTATTATAACCGCTACACCACAGTAGGTAGACAAAGAAGCTTAAAACTAACTTTTGAATAACTTTATAGATAAACGAGCCATTGCTGAATGCCATCCACGGGACTGTATAGACAATGAAAATAATTATTTTGACATCAACATATTTTCTAAATTCAGGTGCTCGCTTAGTGTAGAGTTAGGGCTCACAGAATAAGATTTTATTTTCTATTTTTTGTCTTTGTTCGTTCTTGTGTTTGGCAGTATATATATATATATATATATATATATATATATATATATATATATATATATATATATATATATATATATATATATATATATATATATATATATATATATATATATATATATATATATATATATATATATATATATATATATATATATATATATATATATATATATATATATATATATATATATATATATATATATATATTTATATATATATATATATATATATATATATATATATATATATATATATATATATATATATATATATATATATATATATATATATATATATATATATATATATATCATATATATATATATATATATATATATTATATATATATATATATATATATATATATATATATATATATATATATATATATATATATATATATATATATATATATATATATATATATATATGTATATATATTGTAGGGTTTATAAGAGCTCATCAGTTGCCTTTTTGCCCTTCGATTTTGTTTTTGGGCTCTGCTCTTGGTCTTACATTCGTTCAATTGCTTGGTGTAACGTTTTAGATGTTTTCATAATTTTGTAATTGGATTTGTTGTTTCCCGGCTAAGATACTTTATTTGTTCTTGATGTTTTTTTGCATCCAGTGTTTCCATTTGGTATTCTAGTTGGTGTTTTTGTAGCTGGTAGCTCCTAGTCGTGGTGACTCTCATGAGACCCCTTTGGGTATTGCTGTTCTACATTTTGAAGCATATTAATTTTGTAAATTATTATTCTATTTAATTTGTGGCTAGACTGTTTTTTTGCCTTTGCTCGGTGTTTATACATTTTTTTTTTTTTATGGTTCACAGATTTTTCATACGAAACAGCTTAATTTTGTTTGAATTAGCGACGCCAAAATAGCGGTGGAGGACAAACGTTAAACTCAGCTTACTCAACACTGAGCTGCTGAGAGGATTTAAGCTGCCTGATTTAATTCTTTCTACACGTTTGGGAAGTAAAATTGGGAATACATTAACATAAAATTGAAGAAATGTTGGTAAAATTGAAGACAAATTGGGTGAAATCATTGGAAATTTTAGTGAAAATTGAAGAAAATTTCTTAATAATGAAAGAAATTTCCCGCCAAATGACAAACAAATCCTCGAAAACTCAAGAAAATTTTCCGAAAACCATAAAAAAAAAATTAAAGTAATTTTCATTACCATATCGTGCTAGCGCGTGTTGTAGACAGTCTTGTTTGTTTTACGTGTGTGTGATACGACCAGTGAGCGTGACGTCATTCGCCCTATACTACGTTTGGCCGAAGGCCGAGAGACGAAACTTTCTACACATACAGTGTGGCGAAAAGGATGATGCGTTTACGGACGCCATACTTGTTCCAGCGTGCTTTTTTGTACAAGCTTTGAAAAGCACGGTATACATTTAAGTGAATTATTGTTTTCGTAGAAATTGTTATGAGTCTGAAATTGTATACTTGTTGATTTTAATTTGCATTATTTTTCTGGATACAAATTTTCATTTAATGCCCTTTATATTTTAATTCAATTTAAGGTGTATTTGTTCGAAACTAGTACGCGCATTGCGGGAAGATACAATGCGTATGTAACAAGTTCTACTCGAAAATTACTTGATTTATCACGAAATACACGTAAAATATTTTATTTTGGCTTATTTAATGAAAACATTTCAACAAAACCTTTCAATTTGATCAGAAATTAGTGCACAAAATAGCACTGACCAATGATTTATACAATTTGGTGACTGTGATTTTTGTTTTTGTGTTTTTTGGCACGGACGTTAGTGTTACATTTAAAGAAAGCGCCCCTTGAAAAATGGACGGGATGAAGCTGCCAGTGTCATTTCATCCCGTCAGTCAAAGGACACTAACGAGTTGAAAAGGTATTACACAATTATTCGGCCACACAGGTAGTTAAGACAACTCAACAACAACAAAATGCTGTTAATGTTATAAAAAAAACTTTTAATTCGTTAGCGTAACCTGCTCCCCTTGACACCATTTCGATAAACAATCATGCGGTTAACGCCATTTCCATTCACCAGTGCAATATACGAAGAGGTCAGGAGTTATGCACCATCGAGCACGCTTACATACGGCAAACACGTGCAGTGCGAAAAGTATTTTCCAAAGATAATGGTAGGCAATAGCAACTACGAGATAAGCATACATACTGACATATAAACTCATGCTTCTTTGAATATGACTCAATGAAATTATTCAATGGTTACTTATGAATATAAAAGAAATACACTTTATAAGTTTATTTATGCCTAAAACTCCAAATATATAGCACATATTGATCTTATTCAAGTAAAACTCCCCTCGTGTTGCCGTTATACGGGGAGGAAGTTTTCTCATGGAATGCTGCTCTTGATTTAGTAACTTCTAAGTGAATTTACGTGGAAATGATACGTCAATTTCGATGTTCAAAAGTTGAATCTTTCAACAATTTGTCCAAATAAAACAAATTTCACATAATTCATACTTTTAGAGGGCAAATTTTGTTAAAACGCGAAGTGAAAAAATTTGGAAATAAAATGGAAATTGCAAACCGCCACATACGGTAACTGAAATGCCACAGGAGTTCAGGGGCAAGTTCTGTAATGTACGGCTTTGACATATAACAGATTACGGGCTAAGAAGGGTTAGTCACCCCATAAAAAGCCCAAACTAACAGCACCACCACCACAAAAAAAAAAAAATCAAAGACGCCCAGAGTTAGTAAAGAAATTATTAATGTTGACCTTGAAATTGTGAACAGGAATTAGAGCTTAACTACACTCGGGCAAACCATTCCAAATCAGTTGCAGTGAAACCTCATTTACGTCAGTTATTTTTCTATAATTTTGATTAGGCCCTAGGCCTAAATAGTTAAATGAAGGTTTTCAAGCTTAGCTGTAGGCCTATCTGGATACGTCTGTCCAGGAAACTAAATTATGCAACAAGGCCATAGGTCTATGCCTAACGCTACTAACGTTAGGTCTATGACTATAAGTAGCATAGTCGGATAGGGCCCCATTGAAGTTAATGCAGCTAGGCCTAAGGCATTTTCTTTTTCTTTATGAATTTTATTTTGCTTTACGATTTTTTTTTACCTCGTATCCTACGACTGTTCGCTAAATCTTAAAACCATTAAAGTCGTTCACATTTAAATAAGAGCAGGGAGCAAATATATTGGACCTAGTATTATTTATCCCACTTTCTTTCGCAAAAAAAGCTTCATCTCTTGATAATCACTGCACTGCATGTCCTAAGTTAGTACTCTTAGTTCTTAGCACTAAAACATTATACTCAAATTTTCAAAAGGTCAAAATTTTAAGCACCACTTCAATGAATTATGAAAGAGATTTGAGTAACAATGGATTTACTAAAGAAAACGTCAAATTCGTTCTGGCCTGTAGTAGGTCTTTATCACAAATTTGCATAAAGTATGCAAATTGAGGCCTGAGATTTAACCAATTTATAACCAAATTTGGTGAAATGTTTTGCTACTATGATGGTTTAAATTTTAAATAATTTAGTTATTTTTGCCTATACACAACCATATACCTTCGAGTTGCTTATGAGGTAAAGAGATACAAATTGAATTGGGCCCAGTATATTCCTTTTCACATACTGACATACTAAAATATGGTGGTCAAACCTGACAACTATTTGTCACTATATATATATATATATATATATATATATATATATATATATATATATATATATATATATATATATATATATATATATATATATATATATATATATATATATATATATATATATATATATATATATATATATATATATATATATATATATATATATATATATATATATATATATATATATATATATATATATATATATATATATATATATATATATATATATATATATATATATATA